>OZ024863.1:48951819-48959319 GCA_964017155.1 Oasisia sp. SBJ-2009 | reverse complement strand
TTCTAGGCGTGTCTGGATGGACAACATTTGTAACTCTCTATTCGAATACCAATTAATATATATATATATACATATATATAACTATAACTACAATGATTGTATTATGAAAATGATAGTGCCTACGTTTGCCAAAAACATAGGTAAATAGACAAGCGAATTAATCAGAGAAAGCTCTGTAAACGTACGGAGTTCAAACTGAAAATCACAATAGGTGCACTGAAGAACGCTCGGTACTTCTGGCACAACGTGAAGTCTTGTTTGCCGACACTATCAAAATAAAATAAATTTGTATGACATATATATATACATACATATATATATATACATAATTATATATGGGCAATCGATTAACTAATATTTCTTGGAAGGTTTGATACCCAATGGAATGCATGCCCCAGCATTGACTCGTCACGTGGCCACAGTCACGTAATCATAATGATATATATATATATATATATATATATATATATATATATATATATATATATATATATATATATATCGAATACGAATACGAATACATTTATTTCAGGTAAAAACCCATATACAATTGGTACATACATTAGCACATCTACGTAGATGTAACACTTCAAATATGTTAAAAAAATGAATAGATAAAAATATAAAGTTATAAGTTAGATAAGTGTAAAATTGTATAAAAAACACCAAATAAAATAATTAGTAATTAGCAGGATGTGATTGTATAATAAATATGCAATTAATTCAGGTAAATAAACGCCGTTTGGAAAATAAGTTATATAAACAACTTACTGACTTTAAAAATATATATAATAATAATAAATAAATAATAATAAAGTTATATGCGAGACATGATGACTATCTTACAGATTAACCGTGTATAACGAATTGGCCCAGCTAATCCACATTGGGCCATTTACTATTTCAAAACAATTGTACATAACCCTAATCAAGTCGTTATTTATGTTTAAAATGCGTTTTTTTAAACCATAAATGTTCTTACGCAATAGGGCGTCAAATGTGTCTATAGCATTACCAGCAAACATGCCACTCGCGCTGTCCCGTCGGCTATATCCCAAAATCCGTCTATGCATATTGTTGTAGGCAACTTTAGCTTTTAAATAAGAGCCCTTATTAAAGTTAACCCATAATTGGCAGCAATAAGTTGTACAACAATACGCATGAAACAGATGTAGTTTAACACCCACGGAACAGTGGTGAAATTTTCTGATAATGCTATTAGACCTAGCATAAAAATTACGTAGATGTCTCAAAATATCACCGTCATCTTTCAGGTCATTGCATATTATCACACCTAAATATTTTGCTTCTTTGACATATGCAAGTTTGTTTACATTCATATATATATCTGGACATTTCAGTTTAAAACCACGTGGCTTGAAGACCATACATAACGACTTGATAGGGTTATATTCAACATCAGTTTCAAGGCCGAACTTTGCACATATGTTCAGCAAACCCTGAAGCCCACTAGGACTAGGAGCAATAACACATATGTCATCAGCATAGAACACGTGATTAATGCAACAGTTGTGTATATGGCAACCTATACCAGCACTATTTAGCATATTGCTCAGATCATCAATGTATACGATAAATAAATATGGGGACAAAATCCCACCTTGTCGAACACCATTCGAAACATTAAAAAACTCTGATGTTGTAGAACCCCATTTTATACAGAAAGTTTGGGTTCTGTACCAGTACAACAGGATACGTATAAGTATAACAGGCACACCTCGATTAAGCAATTTTCTAAAAAGCGTCCAATGGTTGACTCTGTCAAATGCTTTTGAAGCGTCTAAAAAACATGAATATACAGGGCTATTGTTACTTTTATAGTACTGAATAACATTTTTTAAAGCAAATATACAGTGGTCAGTGGAGTGTCCCTTCTTAAATCCAAATTGATTGTCGGTTGTATTAAGATATGGTGTCAACATCTCCAGCAATATAATTTCCAATATTTTTGAGGCAACGGTTACAAGCGCAATTGGTCTGTAGTTGTTTACATTGCTCGTGTCTCCAGACTTATTTTTTATCAATGGAATTATAATAGTTTTCATAAAGTCATCAGGTAGATGACCATGAGAAATCACTCTATTATAAAAAATGGACAACAGTATAGTTATGCGCCTATCTGAATGAATAACATGTTCGGCAGATAGGCCATCGTTACCACATGCTTTTCCACATTTTAACTTATCAATAGCATTTTTTACCATGCAAGGAGTTATGACTAAGTTATGTTCATAACACAAATATTCTGTGTTATGTACACGCTCTTTCACATTTTGCATATTTGCATCTGTGGTTACATTATTTAATAAGGACTCAAAATGTGTTTTCCACATGGCGGATATGGCCGTAGGTTCATTAGCGCCATTGACAGTTGTAGCATTGGGTAAACCTTTTTTGTATGTTTTGGATACGTTTTTCCAAAAACTGACTGCATCTTTAGCTTGCATCGATTTAGCCATGGCATCTGCTCGAGCCATATCTTCGCGTTGTTGACACTGTTTAAGCAGATATTTAAAATGTAACCTAGATTTCCGCATTAGTTCACAAAATGGGCCATGCTTAGGTTTTCCCATATCACGCCATAAAATATAGTAATATCTAGCTTCAGTGTGCGCTTCCTTAACATAATCATTCCATCCAGGTACTATGTAGTCTTGGCACAATGTTTTTTTGCATGTAGTAATCGTTTCAAGACTAGATACCCGAAGCGCATTACATATATCATCGAATAAATTGTCAATGTCACTTATATGCTGTCTGTTTGAACAGTTAGGATTAGTGCACGTACACAAGTCTGTAGTGTGTATTCTGTATAGATGAACAGCACTACACTTTCCATATTCCTTGATATTACAATCTTTTGCATTAGACCATCTGAAGATAGGAGGCATTTTGTTAGCATGTTTCTCATTATTAACACATCTTTCTGCAGTTAGAGCAGTAGAGATCACTAGTCCTACAGGGAGGTGATCCGAACTAGGACATTTATCTAATATATATAAATCAGTGATCATCGAGTTTACACTGTGAGAGCAGATAAAGTGATCTAACCATGAGGTAGAGTTGTGAGCATCACTTACATATGTATACGTATTGCTAGCTCGACCAAGAATCTCATAATCTGAGATAACCAAACCAATATTCTCACACATAGCAATTCATTCAAATTCAAAAGGAGTGTTAACAGCAGCATTAAAATCACCAGTGATAACAACATTGGTTGTGTCCTTTTCTTCAATTATAGACGCAATTTTACCCAAGTAGTTACAAAATTCCTCAAATTTGTCAGATGACTGGTAAGGCAGGTATACATTTAAAATAAACAATTTGCTATCCTTTGTATCAATGTCAATTCCAAGTAATCTATTATCTTGTAAATCACAAATTGTACATGCATGTGAAATCGATTTTCTCCATAAAACACCAATACCACCAAATGGGCGTCCAACTTGTATACCGAGTTGGTCATTCATAGCACTGACCGCATATGCTTCAAATGCTTTATGAATAGAACGCAATAGAGAGACATCTTCACTGGAAAGCCATAGCTCTTGCAAAATTATGACATCAAACTGTTCACAAAGCAGTATAATATCATGAACAGATGACTTAAAACCATGACAGTTAAACGTTACAATTTTCAATCCATTAAGTATTGTATGATTGAATGTTAACTAGAAACAATGCAATCTGGGTTTCAAATATCCACTTATTCAAGGAAAGCACGGACCATAACACCAGACGGCCACACCCTAGAGTCTAGCAGTAGGTGTTGATCACGAGGTGGCAGTCTAACACAGAAAGACGAGTAGGTGTCAAATTTCGTTCTCAAAGGTTCGCATGACACAGACAAGCCAGTCTCTCGCTTGACGTGTGTCGCCAGGTCTTTGGGGTTAGTCGATCTTGCGAGTCGCGTGATGAAAACACCGACTTGTTTTCTGGCTTTGGATGTACTCGCGCGTTTCTTTGTGTTAGCGGAGCGAATATTGGACGACGTGCCATTCCCTCGAATCATGGCCGAGTCGGTCTGGGTGGTGGTCAACGATGCATGACGCCCAAGCTTGTTCGGTTGTCTGCGGCCTCTGGTCACCGATTCAGCATAGGTGTTATGTCTGGCCTGAGTAGAAACAGACGTTTGCCGGTTGTTGTTGACGCCCTTGCGTTGACGATGCGTTGGAGGTGGAGTCGTCTGTTGAATGCTGGCAAGGAGGACCAGGTCGTCATCGGTGCACTCGGATTGGTCAACTACATCGATGACATGTTGCTCATCCGTGTCAACAGAGACAGCGCAAGCAGAGCGTGGAGAATGGTGCTCAGCGGAAACGGATTCAGGTGAACTGCGCACTTGGCACCTATCGATCTGTGCCTTCATCAACGTTTCGTGGGACTCTTGTAAAATTAACAAGTGGAGTTTAACTGACTCCATGTCTTTCACCAGCGATGATACATCGAAACAGTTCAATGATAATGGCGGAAGGCGAGACAATTCCTTGGCTACGTAGCAAGGCACGGACTGGGGAGGCATCTCAAGGAAAATGTTCAAAATATCTTGAATGTTGTTGAGATTTTTATCTTTGCCCTTTCGCTTGATAAGCCGCGGGGCGTCACGGTCATTAAACGCCGTCTGGAATAGAATGTTCTTGGCGGATGCAATGTAATCGTCAGAATAAAAATCGACCAGTAACTTGACGATCATGTCATACGGAAGACTGTTGATTTTGTCTGACACAAACGTAAGTAGTTCATTGACAACGATTTGATCGGCTTCTATGATGTAAAAGTTCTCACTGTTAGCAGACGGAGTAGGTTGTGTCGGTTCGTCCGACTGCGTCGCCATTGTACGTGACGAGCAATGTTTACGTGGGCGATAGTTGGGTACTTGCCGAACTGTATAAACGAGCAAGTAAAAGTTTCGTTCGCACAACAATGGTTGCTTGAAATCTGTAGTAGAATGGTGACACACTACTGCACTGGACGTTTATAAAACGTACTGAATAAAATGTGTTTCTAAAAACGTTCGACGTTCGATAAATTTACCATTTGAACGGAGCCTCAGAAATGTAATGATCACTCACAATAGAATTTTCCCGCCTTCTATATTGAGTTTTATTTGTGACAATCTTCCCGCCTTACATATTGAATTTTATTTGTGACAATCTTTTTCTTTTCCCGCCTTCTATATTGAATTTTATTTGTGACAATTTTCCCGCCTTACATATTGAATTTTATTTGTGACAATCTTTTTCTTGCATATTTTTAGATGCGATCATGAGCTGTAGAATGAATATCCTTTTAAGGACATTAAAGTGAATTGAATTGAATTGATATTCCCGTTCCTGCTTCTATATATATATATATATATATATATATATATATATATATATATATATATATATATATAATTTTCCTAGAGAACTCAAGATGGGGTTCAGTTGAACTTGTTTGCTCGTGAGTAAAGCGTAAAGTGATATGAACATTCCCTGGATACTGCTTTATATAAGAACGTACGTATTTGCTACAGTCACCGTTTATACAACAGTGTTATTTCAGTAAAAATAGGATTGCCATGGAAAACCACCCTCCCTTCAATATTTCGATATCATAATCGACGGCGAGGAAGTGTTGAGTGACAGGCGATGCAAACATATGACAGTCACGCAACAGTATATACCGAATCTCTAGACGTGTGTGGGAGGCTATGTGTAAAATCATCGCTTGCTATCAAATGTATCTGCATAGCTAAGATAAGACAAACTTTAAACTGAGATTGTAAGAAACCTACAAAGGATAAATGTAGAAACTCACTTTGGCTGATCAGTGTTTGCGTCTTCTTTCTGAGTAATCTAGAAAAGACAACATTCAACAATATTGCTATCATCTAAGGTTCCCTTCAATAGGAGCTATAATGATGTATTAGTCTTCGTGCATTGTTTACTTTTAAACATGCATCTGGCATAGTAACGGTTGCAATACTTAGATGATTCCTAATTTCATGCTGGCAATAAATTTAACACATCTATGAATACAAACAGTATATTTAGTAACACGTAACCAAACATAAGGTTAAATAAATCAACCCCACATTACTAAGCTATCTGCCAATATAGTGAACATTAATTTACATTGACTTCAAACCTCTCTATGAAGTTCCTTACCCGCAATGTTGATTTCGTTTGCTTGACGGTGTTATTCCATGCATCAGGTCGGAGTGAAATTAACCACGGAACTAGGAATGGTAGGAACAAGCCGATGAGCACCTACAATGAAACATAACACACGGATATTTGTTTGGCACAGTGATTGATTATGACTTTTTTTGACAACATTTCGTTCCGTCTATCTATGTTACTTCGAATGCCAGAAGGAAATAGAATATCCCAGGCATGGGGTAAATGTGTAAACTGTGGTCGTTTCACTAAATGTAGAGAAGAGCACAATTAATAAATAAACCCTCAGTGTGATATCTGTCTGTCTGTCTGTGCGTGCGTGTGTGTGTGTGTTTGTGTGTGTGTGTGTGCGTGTGTGTGTGCGCGCGTGTATGTGTTGGATATATGTGCGCACTACAATAATAGCAGAAGGCAGAGGGAATTGGAGACTGTTGATATAGAAATAACGCAAGGAAACTGAGATGAAATGAACAGGAACAAAAAAGAAGACATCAACTGAGGACTGGGAATCAGCCATATAATGCCATTTCGAAGCTAGCGTATTATTATATAAATGAGCACATCCCTTGTGCCTTCTGTACTAACCTTTAGTTTCCCAGTGTCAAGTGACAACTTGCCCCTCCAGATTTGGTCCAGGAGAGTCTGACATGCGGGATGCTCAACAAATTGTTTGCTGTCTGCGTGTACTGCCAGTTCAAGCATCGTCTTGTCACAAAAGTGGGACATCTTCCGTGTGAGCAGCTGCCGAGCCTTGCACTGATCTTTGTCGTGACATCGTTTCAGCACACCAACTGCGAGATCGTCAAAGTAACTGCGAAGCAAAACAAGGATTTTTAGTGGAATTGTGCTTGAGAGGGTGTTCAACCAGGAATAATACTCCATTGGAAACAAACGTACATGCATAGAGGATAGTTGTATAACATATGGAGTACTGAATAAAATAGAATAGTAGATGTGCTGAGAAATGAATGATACTCACGATATGAATTCTGACAGTTTTGTTTTCTCCGCTGAATTCGATGCTTCGTCGTGCATTGGTATAAGAAGTTTCATGGCCAATAACGCGGCAGCAATCTCTTCTTCCTGTTCATGCAAATAGAAAAGACAACAACACAATAAACGGTGTACACCATTTCAATTCTTCTTCCTTATAGTTAAAAAATGTATGCTAGTGTCACTCGGAGGATGGACATTTTGCTAGTATCACCTATTTATAAGCTAAAATATTTTGCTGGGTTAAACTAAATGAAAATAGCCAACATGACCCACCTTTATTTCAGACCAGAAGAGTTTCGCAAGGTCCAGATGGCAT
>OZ024863.1:48919319-48944319 GCA_964017155.1 Oasisia sp. SBJ-2009 | reverse complement strand
TTAAAATGTAATTAATGTATCGTCATTCCTTGATCCAAAATGCTAGTTGTGTAGCGCTGTCTTTGGTTATTTCTTATTTAATTATTATTTATTGAAAAAATTTGTTAAAGAAGATTACTCACTTGACTTTTGTCCTTCAGTATATCCTTGGCGGCCTCAATTCGGTTCCACGCCAGCGCCAGCCTTAGTTGCATCATGTCTACTGCACTGTCCTTGCCTTTGTTGACTAAACAGATTAAACAAAGTTGTCTTTATAAAATAACTAAAAACAACATAGTTGTTTGAAATTGCTTTTCCACCATAATGTTTTGGCGGTCCCATGCGCCAAAGTCGACGTTTGCTTGTCCCCGTTTAGGATTACGCCAACTGAGATTGTTATTGCGCCTCTGAGCTAGGATTTTAGAGGATATATCCGCTTACAATTATTATTATTATTTGTTAAAGCCATATAACTATCATAACATATGATTACGTGTGATTGAGCGAATATCCTTACATCATATTATCTAGAGGCGACACACGTTATTTTGAACCAATCCGGACAAATAAATACAGATAATATTTTCCAATATTTCACGATTTTACCAAACTTAAATAAAATAATAATTGTATTTGGAAGTTTCGTAATTATTACATGAACACGCTCTTATTAGGAGATATTTAGCATACTAGATTGTTTGTAAACATAAGCATGGAACATTATGAGAGAAACTTTGGATTGTAGAGATAGTGTTGAAGAATTTGGTTTTATCTTTAAGAATTGTAATTAATAACGAAAACAACCCTGTATATTTAAAAAGTATTACAAATACAAAGTAATTCAGAAACATGACACCAATGTTTTAAATATAACAACATTTTGTTACAATTAATTATGAGGAGATAATTAAAATTATAGCAACTTCGCTAAACAGTGTCATTCGATCAATAATTATGGTTAACTACCATAATCTATATTTCACAATTCACCTATTACCATATTACAATTGCTGATCAAATCTTTGAATACTTTTTATTATGTTATTTTCAGGACCTATGTGTAACCGTATGTCAGCAATACAATGCATAGAGGCAAAACGGAATGTTACACTACACACAAATATACTGTAAATACACATTTGCCTACCGAACCTTTAACACGGAATTTTAATAAGTGAAATAAAAATGGCTTATAAGTGATTGCTTTGGTGTGTTTGAGGAACTTATTGAAACAAAGGGATCGCCACTAACCTTTCAGAAGAGCCTGAAGAATGATTTCATCAATCTCCATGGCAGAATCAGAAGAGTCCAGCTGGAGGATGTTCATGTGATCTTTCTTCTCAAGACAGGCCATCAATGAATCCACCACTGATTCCTTCTTCTTTTCATCCATGTTACAGCCGTTGTTCACTAGGTCCACCACGTATCCCCGAAGACGCCTACGTGTAGTAAATTAGCACTACTGTGAGCTAAAGAATAATGTTAATTTAGCTTAGTCTCCTATTTAGTGGGAGGCTGGAGGGGATCCCGAGATATTTAGGGAAGGGGTGGATTTTGATAACCTTCGTGAGTGTTAAGGCGACTGCAATTTGAACTAGTGTGTTGAGGAGTGAGGCGGGTACAGATGTAGTTCTAGAGCCTCAGCAGGAGTGTATTTGGATTTTGTGTAGAGATGTCCAGGAGGGTCGAAGCTGGAGGCTTACGAAAGACTCATGCCCGACTGCAATTGAATGTCGTTGGGTTCTGGGATGTCTCGTCGGGAGGTAAGACTAAGCCTCGCGAATATTCACCACATACCGATGACAATGGTATACGAATATATCAAATTTTACACGGAAAATGTTATGCTATAAAAACCTGCAGTTAGTTGTAAATAAAAACATACCACGACACACTGTGCCGCCATCCATAAAATATCATGTCACCACTAAATGTTAGGAGCCTTACACGCATGTTGTCTTCATAATCGAAATAAAACCTTACTTACGCATCATCAGACTCTTCCATCGCTTTCTTGTAGGCGGAAGCAAGAACGTCAGCAGCACGACCAGATCCCTGAACATACCTAGATCACTATTATTTACATTTAACAATACAGAATATTTATTTAACGAAGTATCGTATCAACAAAAGCATCTGAAACATTTGACAACGAATGTAATTGAGAGCGGATTGCGATGCGCATGTATAGCTAGAGATGTATTGAAAGGAAGTAGTTCGCTCTTCTACCCAGAATTAGCTAGCGTAGTGATTTCTGTATTGCTCCGTCCGTCCGTCCGTCCGTCCGTCCGTCCGTCCGTCCGTCCGTCCGTCCGTCCGTCCGTCCGTCCGTCCGTCCGTCCGTCCGTCCGTCCGTCCGTCCGTCCGTCCGTCCGTCCGTCCGTCCGTCCGTCCGTCCGTCCGTCCGTCCGTCCGTCCGTCCGTCCGTCCGTCCGTCCGTCCGTCCGTCCGTCCGTCCGTCCGTCCGTCCGTCCGTCCGTCCGTCCGTCCGTCCGTCCGTCCGTCCGTCCGTCCGTCCGTCCGTCCGTCCGTCCGTCCGTCCGTCCGTCCGTCCGTCCGTCCGTCCGTCCGTCCGTCCGTCCGTCCGTCCGTCCGTCCGTCCGTCCGTCCGTCCGTCCGTCCGTCCGTCCGTCCGTCCGTCCGTCCGTCCGTCCGTCCGTCCGTCCGTCCGTCCGTCCGTCCGTCCGTCCGTCCGTCCGTCCGTCCGTCCGTCCGTCCGTCCGTCCGTCCGTCCGTCCGTCCGTCCGTCCGTCCGTCCGTCCGTCCGTCCGTCCGTCCGTCCGTCCGTCCGTCCGTCCGTCCGTCCGTCCGTCCGTCCGTCCGTCCGTCCGTCCGTCCGTCCGTCCTACCTCACTCCTTCACTCCCTCACTCCCTCACTCCTTCGGTGTCCGCCCGCCCGCCCGCCCGCCCGCCCGCCCGCCCGCCCGCCCGCCCGCCCGCCCGCCCGCCCGCCCGCCCGCCCGCCCGCCCGCCCGCCCGCCCGCCCGCCCGCCCGCCCGCCCGCCCGCCCGCTCGCCCACACTTTAACGTTGTGTTGTAATACTAACCTCGATGATGACAGCCGGCGTTCCTGCTTTGATTGCGTCACGCACAGTGTCTATGGTTCCAATACCACCACCCACCACCACACTCACGACCGGAATCTTGTTATTGGCTGAAATAGTGTAGATGCCAAACACACTAGAATCAGTATAGGCAGTAGTGATTTTCTTTATTGTATAACAAAAGGAAACTGTTAGCATTTAAAAGAGTTAATACATGTTAACAGTTTGCCACTATAATCCACATGCCTAGCTATGGAAAATACGTGATAGCATTGCAGGAGATCTGCAAGTTTGTCACATACTCTAGGGACGTACGCCTACCCAAAATCACCATGAGCATTCATCCCTACACATTTACCCAGTACCTAAATTTGGGGACTGGCTCATGGTATATGTTAATCAGCGTTGTCACATTACTCGTTAACTCGGTATGTGATTTCAAACATAATTATTATAGCAAATGTCATACACTAAGTCTCTGCTGATTGGTGTGACTATGCTTCCATAAAAATACTGAGAGGAATGTTTTGTTACGAAACAATACTCAGACCACTTTGATGATTACAGTGGTTTCTCACTAGAACTGGTAATTTTATACATGCCGCCATCCATGTATTCTTTTGAGATGTGTGCCTCCAAGGCAGCCCTGAACTTGATTTCCTTTCCGTACTCGTGTTGTGTGCCATCATCGACCAGGAAGAAATGGGTGTGATTTGGATCAAGAAGACTGCAGTTTTCCTCAATGTCGAATTGACCTTGGTAACCAACTGGCTGAGAACTCTGTAACAGTTGCAACTGGACATTTCAATTTTCAAATTTCACGATGCGAAGCTACTGATATTATCAACACAATTAGTTACATAAAATGATATACTGTTCGTAGCAAACGTAAACAGTTATAACTAACAGTGCTGGGGGCGTTCACTCTCACGGGGTTCAATAGATGAAAGTAAAACACTACACACAGATTACATAATTGCTTGCAGCACGGGCATGCTTACAAACAAATTGGGAAGTAAACATTTCTTTTAGCATTTTGTTGTGATATGTCAAATTGTGTTAAATGGCGATACTTACACCATGGTCAAGCAAATATTCCTTTCCTTTTACACATCCCCAAGTTGCTATCCCTATAGCAACCAGACCAGTCTTGCTGCCGTCTGCCACCAAACGATCATGTACGGCCTCGCCAACCAGTCGCATGACCCCGGCTTGCATCCCTCCAGTAATGATCCATGTGCCTAAGAATATAGCAAAACTGCATTATTACCAAATTAAATTACTGTTGTATATGGAGTCTTTGAAACTTTCTCTGACATATAATTATCACCAAGACTGGATTGAACTATATGTGTTATAATATAATGACGAATAGGCTGTAAAAACATTGCTTGCCTGCCTGCCTGCCTGCCTGCCTGCCTGCCTGCCTGCCTGCCTGCCTGCCTGCCTGCCTGCCTGCCTGCCTGCCTGCCTGCCTGCCTGCCTGCCTGCGCCTGCCTGCGCCTGCCTGCCTGCCTGCCTGCCTGCGTGCCTGCCTGCCTGCCTGCCTGCCTGCCTGCCTGCCTGCCTGCCTGCCTGCCTGCCTGCCTGCCTGCCTGCCTGCCTGCCTGCCTGCCTGCCTGCCTGCCTGCCTGCCTGCCTGCCTGCCTGCCTGCCTGCCTGCCTGCCTGCCTGCCTGCCTGCCTGCCTGCCTGCCTGCCTGCCTGCCTGCCTGCCTGCCTGCCTGCCTGCCTGCCTGCCTGCCTGCCAATGAAATGGCATTGTGGAATCAATGTTTTTGTTGAATTGTTTTGATTGTTTCTCTTTATCGTTGTAGAACGTACACCAACGAACACCTTTTAACTAACTCAACAAATTGGAACGTTTGTTTTCACAAGGTGTTTTTTTACAACGGCATGAAAAGTACACCCTACTCAAAGAGGATCCTTTTGCATCACACCAACCAGGAATTCAATGGCCTGAAGTATGTAAGGTATTTGAGATCACGCTTATGTTTAGCAGATTGTCCAGTTCATTATGACATGTGATTACCTGTGTTGTGCGCCACCTCTACAAGTCTAGATAACATCTCGTTCGCTCCAGGATCCACTGACGCATTACTTGCGCCCCCGGTGACAGATATCAACACATTTGGAGGTTCCACTTTCCATGTTTCCTTCAGCAGTTTCATTGCTTTGACCATATCTGTCTCATGATCAATACGAACGTACTGCAAGTACAACAACACTATTACAACTATAACTGCAGTAATCAACACTTTCGGTATTCATGTTGGTCCTTGGACTATTTGCTTCTGTCTCTCTCTGTCTCTCTCTATTTTTCTGTCTCTCTGTTTTCTCTACACACGCATATATATATATATATATATATATATGTGTGTGTGTGTGTGTGTGTGTGTGTGTGTGTGTGTGTGTGTGTGTGTGTGTGTGTGTGTGTGTGTGTGTGTGTGTGTAATATATATAGCTTATTGTTCAAGAGAAACCGAGCACTAACTTTTCTTCGAAGTTACCTAGATATAATTTTACAAGAATATGGAACAAAATAAACGAGAGTAAGAAATGTTAATCATCAAAGGTCGAAGTTTAAACAAACGTTATGTGTTTTCTGCTTAAATACTTACCAAAGTCAAATGATATGTTTAAACCCAATATGTCTAGATGCTAATTACCATATTGTTTAATTTCGTTCTTAGAAGTAGCCCAGGTTAAGTTAAATCTTGTTTGGATTCATCCATGCTCATCCATACTCTCTTACATTTCTTACATAATGAAACTCATTTATGTTCAAAAAAAGGTTCAATTTGTTTCGGATCGTTGTCAGATATCACTAGCAACAGTAACAACCTACTTACTTTATATATCCATGTTTATCCATATTTATCCAGACTTGGTGATGTCTGACAACATGTTTATTTTAATCTCGACAATTCGTTTGTTGTATTTTGTAAAACTACAAATGTGTATAAAAAGTTTTATACGGTTATTTTAAATGATGATGGTATCCCTGGAAGACGGCTTTTAGCCAAGTGACATCCTTGCAATGCAACACACTGACAGTTTAATATAGACTTTGGTTTTATCCTTGTACATCTTGCGTTGTGAAATAAATTACTTATTTATATATGTGTGTGAGTGTGTATGTATATAATAATATGTATATATATATATATATATATATATATATATATATATATATATATATATATATATTCATCAGTTGTCAATAATTCACCAGTACCAGTTCACAATGGTCACAATGGCGTAATTGCCGACAAAAGAAACTAAATTGACATACGAACAAAACACTGTAATAGTGATAACTGCTGCCCTTCATTTGTTACCCCCGGTGGGTGTAAGCTGGCGTGATAAGATAAGATATCTGACTGTTACTAGATATGTTCACTCATCGAATGCCTACCTTGGCGACACGTTGGCCACAAGACGTTTCTTCGTCAGGACTACTTGCATGGTGTTGGCCATCGTCTACCAATCTTGGTTGGTCATCGTCGGGGAATGTCACTTCTCCAAAGGCGTCAGTTGGTGATATCTTCCACGAATGCCCCTCTTTGCACTCCGGGTGAACCCAGTTTGGGTAATTGCAAACGGCACATGGGTCACTAGTAACATAATTTAAAGCAATTTCTCTTGATTTACGAAAAGCAAATTACAAAGTGTGAAGTTCTGTGAACCTCTATGTACACAACTACTCCATTGGCGTTGTTTCCTCTTTCATGTTCATTTTAATTCGATTACAGGCGTTCTGTCCTTTTTATTTTTTTAATTTTGGTACAAAACGTATCAGTTAATAAAGATATAGAAAAAAGATTAATATTAGGATTCAGTCAGTATAGAACTTAAACAAATTATTCAAATGTGGATATATGTGTAAACATTCACCTTTCGTTTCCTATATATTTGCAACACTCCCTTTTGTTGATGACAGGTGGATCGTTGGCCTGTATGAATAAATTGTATACAAAAGGAGAGAAAACTGTGTTAATGTACAATCAAAGTACATGCAAAATACATGTACGTATAACATACAGGACACAAATTAAAACAAATAACAACTGGTAGGAAACATAAATGAAACAAAGGAAATACTGCTCCGAATACCACTAAATATTGAAACGAATAGCTCTATTTAATATGGAAAAGACGTGATATGTAATGGGTAATAAAATTGTTAGATTATTTGGGGGAATAACTTAAGCACAATTTACATTATTGCATTTGTGTATTTAGAAGTCTTTACTCGTGTTTAGAATAAAGTACACGATATCAGAGGCCATATTATAAGGGAGAAGTAGATACTCTAGAAAGAGAACATTTCAAATAATTTAAGAAATACGATATCTTAATTTTATAGTTCACGTATACGAATAAGTTTTAAAGCGAGGGTGCAAATTCCTAGTTTGTATTTTGTCATTTACTATTACGTTCATATGATGTTCAAGGTTTACTGCCTGCCAGTTTGTGTTTAGTTACTTTATTAAGCTCGGACCAATATTCAATTTTAAAGATTCAGCCTCTAACACGTTCAAATGGTAGACAAAACGTTCAGTTTCTAAACAAAATTGATTGGCAGTAACGCAATGCAAAGCAGAGTTAACCGCAATAACATTGATGTTTAATTTTCCCACGTTCTAGACAACAGATGTCCCGTAACAAACGAATGCTCCGCCAATTCTGGGCAAAGGAGTTGGCCCCTCCCTTTTAACAATCGTATAGAGCAGGCGATAGGAACAAATTATATGGCATAATGTTGAGTGGAGTATACATAACAAACAGTTTATTCTAAATATTTAAAAAACATTTGCCAAACAAAGGTGTCCATGATAATAAAACGCAATGGTCTCTCGAGAAACAAAGTGTTTTTCTTCATATAACATGCGTTCTGGGTTGTTTTGCTGTGAAAGATAAAACAATCTTTATAAATATAATTAAAACGTTTACCGTGGGTTGTGGTTGAATGTATGGGCTTACTTGGTTTGTCGACATCTTCAAACCAAAACTGAAACTGAATACACAAAGTGATCGTAGTTTACACTGTTGTTTGTTTTTTAAGTAAATTCATTTCTTCATCCTCATGATGATATACAACATTCTTTAAGACTAAAGCATGGTTAAGCTGTATGATTACGGTTCAAGCTAACTTTAGGGTTAACTAAGGTTAGTTAGGGTTAGTTTAGAATTAGGATAAAACTGGAACATTTGAAAAATCAGTTAGCAGCGACGCCGCGTGAAAGTAGCGATTTTATAATAATCGCTGAGCTACGCCTAGCCGCTGCGGATGATGTCGAATTTTGCGCGATTTTGTACGTGCATTTAAATGATAACATTTTGTAATCTAGTGTGTGTGTATGTATACAAAATATGTCAGCATGTTTCAGTATCAGTTTAGGTTTGAACATTGTTTATAATATATTATCATAACAAAATATGACCAAAGGGTATCCCTATTTAATGTTTTATTTTAAATTCGACTTGAGAGAGCCAATCAGCGTATCTACCCTATTCTGGGGTAACGCTGCCTTGGTCATGCTCCGCGTTTGTGACCACGACTTTTTCAGGCGGGATTTTACAATTGCTTACAATTGCTGCCAACACACGGACCAGGATCCGTGAGGTGGCAGCACCGGCGCCGCCAAGTGACCAACTACTAACTCACAGTAAACAAGCTGTAAGCCAGTTCGAAGTGCCAACTATTCGTGCGCCAAATCTCTTCACTTGGGTCACAGTGCAATTAACATAAACAGTTATTGACAACTTGTACACATATTAAAATTAGAGCGTATGACAGATACAGTGTATATTGGAAATTACATAATATTTATGTCACATTAGTAGCCTCCTAACTCGGCCCGGCCGAATCTGTATCTTTTAAACAGGCACGTGCGATATGTTTATGTAGATTGACCTATGACATTATACCCAGGATGCTTTGCGACAGCGATACTCCGAACTGGCTTATTGTCCATGGTATAGCCGTAGCACAGTTATACAATGTTGTGCTGTCCAGTCAAAGAAATCAAGTCTTCCACACACACACACATCCAGTTCAGTTTTGGGTACAATCATATTGGTTAACGTCAGTGGCACTGACTACGTTAGCAATTCAATTCATTTACGGCCCGTGTTTAGGTAGGCGTATGTTACTGTGCATTGGCTGAACACACACGCAGGTACTTACACTGACAGGAGGTGTCACCGGGCGTGGGTTACTTCAAACAGTTGTCATAGTTAGGCCTGTAGCGCAGACGACACGTCGTATCACGCCACGGGTCACTCTGAGTGTCATGGCGCTACAAAAACTGTGTATGTGTGCGGTGTAGTTGTAGTCACTGGCGACAACATGGTGTCATTATAGCGAGTTTCAATAGGCTGGCCGTGCAAATGGTTATGAATGTTATCAGAGATCTTTTGGCGGCTTTTGCGTTTGGTTCGCTGTCAAGGCCCTACGTGGCGCCTCTATCACAGTATTCTGCTTAGGCTAGCCTCGGTTACCCGGGCACCGTGAAATGGCTGCCTTGTACAAGTTCATCACTATGACCTGGTGAAATTACACTCTGCATGTGCAGAATAGGGTAGACAATGACAAGTTAAATAAGGGTGCACTTAATCAGTTAATACATTATAAAAACTATTAAAAATTAAATTTATCCTGAAGCATATCACGCCAAAACATTTTAGTTATCCATCTCATTATTTCCATTTTCTATCTTTTATTTTGTGTATACCTATTTTATAACTTTTTTATCAAAGGCATACGTATAATATAAACGGTAATTATTACAAACCTGTGAATTAATCCAAAACAGTGCTGCCGCCCGACGGATGAGTCATAGTTAAGAGCACAACTAGCTCTGGCTCTAGCAGTGATGGCGTTTTGCTATTGAAGACGCTTCACGCTACCCCTCAACGTACAGCTGGCATGCCATCGTTCGATAGGTGGGCTGTCTGTGCTACTAACGTCACATATTGTTATTAATAGCAACAATGTTGTCAATAGCAACTTCAATCTACCCCTAACAAGCTCTATACATAACCCTAAACGTTCTCCTAATCGTAAATCTTACAACAAACTCAAACTATACCTAAAATCAGAACAACAATGAAAGGGCATGTGTGCGTGTAGGGGTATCAACATTCCGAGCGACATTCAGTTAAGCGAGACTTAGCTGCTTGTCTATTTTGAACGACTGCTCAGATTTTGCAGTAACAGGAGTGACAACACAATTAAACATAATTATCTTCGTTGATCTCCGTGTTCTTGCTTCTTGTGTTTGTTATCTTAATTCGAAATCGAATGCGTACTGATAAGAGCTTTACGAAAGTCCGCATCCCTTGTGCTATATTTTAATAAAAGTATATGTAGACAATCATATATATCACATATCACTTGTTCGCAACCGTCCAGCAATTGTTCGTATTTCACACACATAAATCCAAATACACATAAATCCAAATGGAGCCGACCACCTAGAGCGGAGTCACCGACTAGGTCCGAAGAAGGACGAGCAGGGCCGTCCGCGCAAGCGGGCAATGATTGTTCGCTTCCGAAGCGAAGCGGTGCGTGACGAAGTGTTTCGGGCGCGCATCCGCCTGAAGGAGTACAATCGGCAATTCAAGGACAACCAGATCCATGTCAACGAGGACCTGACGGCCAAGCGAGCCATGCTGGCGTATCGCACGCGTCAGCTGAAACGCCAGAAGCAAATAGCAGACTGTTGGACCTACGCGGGTCGGGTCCTAATCAAGACCAACATTGGTACGGTAAAGGAGATCGTCACGGATCAGGACCTCCCGAAAATGTAGAACTGCAAACACAAAGAAAGGAAAGTTCCTTGAGTTAATTGTTGGTATTTGGCCTGTTTGTTAGTTTTCATTTTTATTGCGTCATATATAACCATTATAACCATTAAGTATAATAATGAATTGCTCTAATAAAGTTATTATGCTATGGACTGCACATTCATAATTTTTGGGAAAACGTTTTTATAACATGATACAGAAGAACGCTATTTTAATTTATTTTACACAGTGGTAAATGAAGTATTTCATTATTTCTGTTAATACATTAATTGCCATAAACATGATAAACTGTCTTCATTAGATAATGATCTAACAATCTCAAATTTCAAATTGTTATAACCCTTAAAAATGTATTCCTTCCTAAGCGTCATACAGGCTTTATAATATAATAGTGTGCATCATTGTAGATAACACATATAGCAATATAAAAATTGACTATTAGTAGTAATTGTTTAAACTTTCCTGCCGATACGTTTTTAGAAGATAAACTGATGAAATGTTCGTTTGTAAATTAAACAATTACTAGTTTTGCCTTTGTTATACGAGAGCTCATTGTGTTTCGACTTTGAACATGTGACTATAATTATAGGTGTTATCGTCGGATGTTTTCGTGTGGGCTAGCCGAGGATTGGCAAAGGTGACGCAACTAAATACGAGTGCTCGTGTGCCCCGAGTTTTAATGACTTCGGTTTGTGACACTGTTGGACGAGTTACATTATTGGCTCATTTTTGAGGTATTCGTTGATTTCAACACTATAAGTTAATTTGTTTGCACTGTTACCTAGAATAACAAATATGCGATGAATGGTATGGTTGACTAAGGGTTGACTAAAGTGTGAATAATTTATATTTGACATAAACATAGCAACCCTCTAAGACTGTTTATTTTTCTATAGATGGTCGGGTATGAACATTGTAAAAAAAAAAGGTTATTTTAAATGTTAAAGCATAACTTGCACTGATGTATCTATATATACTACAACAGGAACAATGTTCGCTGTGTTCTGTGTATGGTCATTAGTGTTACTTCACCTCGGTGGTTATATGTTGCATTTGTTTATTATTATGATTTTTCGCATTAGGCATATAATTATGTCATACAAAGTGGAAGTCCAGCCAGCTTGCTGTCTTTACTATTTTGTTCCCTTATGTTCTTTGTATTACTACAGATATATGTACGTATACTTTTACTGTTGTCTACTATTACACATACAATTACTATGAATGTTACGAAGCCATGCTACGCAGACTGTTCTAACCTAATTATTGTTTTGCATTACTGTTGTTTTCGTAAGATATTTTATGTCGCTTCTGGTAGTAGTGTAATAACGCCGGACTGGGGCAATTGGCTTAATATGATACCTTCTATATTTTTTTCTAAATGGATGACAATATTAACTTAGACCGAATCCAAACAAATGGAAACTTTGACTTTGCAAATTTATATACTGAAATTAATTATAATGAAGATAATATATATATAATGACTCACCCCTTTCTTTAAATCCCAATGAGTGTAAATATTTGACCACGGTTGAATTCTCAAACGCTTTCCAGAGTGATAAAGTTTCTTTATCAATGTTATGCATAAATTGTCGCAGCTTAGAGGCGCACTGGGATTCTGTGCAAGAATTAGTTTGCAACTTATCATCAGGTGGCCTCAAACTTGATATGATTGCCTTAACAGAAATATTTAGAATACGGGATTCTCAGCAATACAATATAAATGGATACCACAGTTTACTGTTTAACACTAGATTGCAAAATGACGATGGGCATGGTGGAGTTGGTATATATATTAACGATAGCTTTACATACACTAAACGTGAAGATCTCTCTATATTTATTCCCCACGTTTTTGAATCTATATTTTTTGAAGTTCAAAATAATAAAAATAAACCAATTATAGTAGGTGTAGTATATCGTCCAAATTCAGCTCCTCGTGCAGACATAGATATGTTTATGAGCAAAATAATAGAAATACAGGATAAAATATCAAATGAAAATAAAGTCGCTTATTTGATGGGTGATTACAACATTAATTTGTTAAACTTTGTTACCCACAAAAAAAACAAATGACTTCATAGATAATGTAATATCCCAAGGGTTTATACCGTATATTACCAAACCAACACGAATAACGGCAAACTCTGCAACACTTATAGATCACATATATTCAAATCATTCTCACCCTAATCATGAATCGGGAATTCTAATCACTGATATAGCCGATCATTTTGCCATATTTCACATAATATATGGTACACCTCGTCCCCAAAAATCAGCATATAGGCAGGTGCGACAGTTGAACCCAAGAAACATTGCATCCTTTAGAAATCAATTACATATGGCCGATTTCTCAACTGTGTTATCCACAGCTGATGTGGATGAAGCTTATGATAATTTCATGATAATATACAAATCACTGTTCGAAATATCCTGCCCAGTTAAACATGTGAAGGTTAAGAAAAAATATATTAAACGAGAACCTTGGATTACTTCGGGTATATTGACTTCGTCCCTAAATAAAGCTAAGTTACTTCGAAAGAAACTAAGTAGAGCTAGCCCAGAAGCGATCAACAAATACAAAGAATATTGTAGAGTTTTTAATAAGGTCAAACGAGCAGCAAAAAGTGCGTATTATACAGAAATGCTAGAAGTACGCAAACATAGCATTAAAGAAACATGGACTATACTACGTCAAGCAATGCATAAACAAAAAGAATTATTTCAGTTCCCTGAAACCTTCATAATAAATGGACATGAAGAAACACATATGAAACATATCACAGAAGAATTTAATAATTTTTTTGTTGGAATAAGTACAACAATAAGCGATTCAATAGATGTTCCTGTTAAGCAATTCGAAGAACACCTAAAGGGAAACTATCCCGTCAATTTTTTCATGCATCCTACGCAAAAAACAGAAATAGAACATATTGTACGTAATTTAAAAACTAAATGCACAGAAGGTGTCGATGGTATATCCACTAAACTGTTACAAGCGACAATACATGAAATAAGCACTCCGCTTGAGCATATCCTAAATCAATCCATTGTCACGGGAACTGTTCCTGAAAACTTGAAAATTGCCAAAGTTGTGCCTGTTTACAAATCAGGTAACACCAAAATGTTTAACAATTATAGACCTATAAGTATCTTACCTGCGATTTCTAAAATAATGGAAAAAATGGTATGCTATAGACTGATGGTGTTTCTAGAAAACTATAACATTTTGTATAAACATCAGTATGGGTTTCGAGCAAAACACTCTACAATTCACCCAATATTGCATTTGCTAAAGGACATTTCAATTGCAAATGATAAAATAACAAAAGACCCTACATTGGCTGTGTTTCTGGACCTTTCAAAGGCATTTGATACAATAGATCATGACATTTTGCTGTATAAATTACATTTCTATGGAATTCGAGGATTAAGTAATAAATGGTTTGCCAGTTACTTATCGAATCAAAAACAGTACACTGAAATACACAAATATAAGTCTTCTAAGAAAAATATAACAAGTGGAGTGCCCCAAGGATCCGTACTTGGACCAATCTTATTTCTGATTTATATCAATGATATAATTAATTCTACGTCCTTAAATTTATTGTCTTTTGCTGATGACACAACTGTATACAAATCAGGTCCTCATATTGATACTTTAATTAACAACATAAACCAAGAATTAAAACATTTGTGCGATTACTTGTGTGCTAATAAACTTGCATTGAATGTTAAAAAAACAAATTTTTGCATATTTAGCCCACCGAATAACAAATATCAGGTGAATAACTGTATCAAAATAAACAATGAAAATGTTAGTCATATTGGAAAGGATAACAAAGACGAATCGGTCAAGTTTTTAGGAATACATATTGATAAACACTTAACATGGAAAAAACATATTAATATAATCAGTTCTAAGATATCTAGAGCAATTTTTGCAATTAACAGACTGAACCATTTCTTGCCACACAATGCTTTAAAAACTCTCTATTATACTTTAATTCAAAGTCATTTAACTTATGGTGTACAAGCTTGGGGAAATGGAAGCACAGTAATAAAGTTGCAAACCTTACAAAAACGTGCCTTACGAATAATTAACAACAAAAGATATAGAAGTCACACCGATCCTATTTTTAAATCTGAAAATATACTTAAAATCACTGATATACACAAGTTGCATGTCTCATTATTTATGTTTGACTATTACCATAAAACACTGCCTAAATCATTCGAACATTATATACCAACATATAATCTAGCCACTAACACCAGAATTACCAGACAACATAACCAAATACGTACAGGAAAGCCCAGAACAAATTTTTCTTCTAAGTTACCTTTACATCATTTTACAAAACTATGGAATAACCTTGAATATACTATTCAAAACCTCAAATCCCGACATAAATTCAAATATGTGATATCTAAACAATATCTATCTAGCTACCTTAACCAAGTGCATTGCCTAAATCCCAGATGTGTAGAGTGTAACTAAAATCGTTTATTCAAAAAGACAAACTGTTTGGATTTACAAAGGTTTTTTTTATTTTCCCAGTCCGTTGTCAAGTCAGTTGTAAAATAAATCATATCGTCAAATTAATTGTATTGAGAACAACGATTTAATATTTTTTCTTGTATACGTATAAATGTGTCTGTATTTTATAAGTTTATGTTTTGGGGTCACAGGAAGACGGCACATTATGTGCCATGTGACCACCACGTAACAACACTTTTTGTTTTTGTTTTGATTGCTAATGTATATGTATCCTTGTTGTTACGAAATAAAATTTGATTTGATTTGATTTGATTTGAATACATACACAAATATATCCCTTTTTAACACCGTTTATTGCAATATCCCAGTCATGTAGATAGTACATGCATTGTGTTGACACCATTTAGGTCACAGTGCGATAGATAAAATCATTAGAATAGAGGTTTATTGATTGAGTAACTAATAACTATGATAACTTGACCAAGTGCACGTCCATAGGGCGTTGGAATCACCCGACTACATGACACATGTATATACATTTGTGGCTGTGCCAAAACATCCATCACATGCAGCGCCTTTTTGAATAATATTTTACAATTTTATTATGAAATATACGATAGATTCGAAGTACAAAATCCAGTCATTTGTCGCCAGCTACATCACTTGACGCAACCTTGAAATACTTGCGAGTGCTTATGTAGTACATGAGAGGTCTATTGGAAAATGTATAGTAGGTTTGCACATACAGCTGCATTCTGTTTGCATTTATTGGTCCCAGTAATTGAATTTATTTGAATGCCGATGTTATTTAATAACACTTTATTGGGTTGGTCAATCCAGTCAATAATAACATTATTACATACATTAACAGTGGCAATGCATAATATATATATATATATATATATATATATATATATATGTGTGTATATAAAATGATATTGATATGATATCTTGGGTAAAATAAATACATCACTTCGATGGAAATACACTTCTTGGATAAATAGCATATGCTTTATCATACCTTTAATTAACAATTAGTATACATCTTAATGCAAATGCATACAAGTGTTTATATGCAGATGCCACTATAATATATATCGTATGTTCTCCATCAGTAATTAAAATTGTGTAAAGTTCGAAAATAAAAATGTAATTGATTCAAACCATTTCTGAACAACTAATGTAATAATGAGTTGGAAGATGATTGAAGTAACCATTGAAAATCATTGGCAATAAATATTTCATTTGAATACATCTATTTCGTGCATTTTAAATCCTCTGAAGACTACTTGATTAAAATGTCAGAACTCAGGAATCGGCGTGTTAATTTACGCTGAATGATAGTTTTTCTTTAAAGAATTTACAAAGCAGACACTGTTAAAACACCGAGATGTTGGTGTATTATATATTAGTTTATGTAAAATGAATAGAGTTAAATAACCAAGGGTAAATTACCGATAGCTATGTATATTAGTAACATTTTATACAAATTCTTGTCAGATTGCTAGTCAACAGGCACTACCTTGTTAGATCATATATGTCAATAACAACATACGCAAACATTTGCTTTTGCATCTCAACTTCATGTTTCATTGCCTCGTCTCCGGTAATGACGTAAGCTTTTGAATCTGAAACAGATATTATGAATGTATGATTACTTACTACTTGAATAGGTATCTGGGGGAAGCCGCATAGTAGGACAGTTTGATTGTAAACGAAAGCAATTACAGTACTATGTGGCAATATTAAAAACCACTCTGTGTAAAAGAGGGACAACAGATAGTACGATATTTATATATGCACAACCACTTACAAGCATATTTACAAGAGATCTCGAAACACAATAATTCATATAGATAACTATTAGTGTGTATCCACATATGCAAGGTACACATGATGTCTTGATAGTTAGAATGTATTAATCATTGTAACTGTGCTGACAACAACATTTGATCGATTGACTATCAGGTGTGTCTACCTGCCCAGTGCTCACAGTCCACCTGCTAGCAATCCCAAATGCTACCTGCCCACCTACCAGGTGATGTTCTTACCTGTTTCTCCAGCGCATCCATCATAGCGTCACGCATGACTGCCCACTCTCTCCTGCAATGTGCAATGAACACGGCGGATGTAACTGTTTGCATTGGAGACTGACACAATGGAACCTCGATATAAAAGTTACCCTCGTGGCTGTATCAAAGTGACCCGAAAAGTGAGGTGATCTTATTAGGGAGACAAATTTCATATACATTACTGTTATGGAAATCATCAGGAGCAATCGTAACTCGACCTTAGTTGTGAGGTGGCCGTATTAGCAAGGTGACTGTAATGCGAGGTTCCACTGTATGACGAATACCCAAGCTGTTATTACACTCAATGATATTCAGTACTAACAGTAATATTCAGAAGAAAACTGTAATATCACTAAACCTACAAATCATAAAATATGAGTAATATAACAAATACAAAACATAACCTATATGCGATCAGAAGTGTTTATTGATCCTACACATGCTACACTGTTCAACAAGCACGAGACATACGTAGGTGTGTGCAATGATAATCTGATGACGTATTTGTAATGTAGATCAGATGGTCTAATGATAGCAATGAAACATTGGTACACGTTCATACTGATTCTACGAAACTATACTTTGAAGTAGAACGCTCGTATTCTAAAAGCATATATATATTCGTGTCAGCACATTAATGAAAACATATTCATATTAGTGTTTAATAAAAAAACTGCAACTACTTTATATTATTCGAATGTAATGATCGGGTTTTTTGGTTCATTGTTAATTAATAAATTATTTACCTCTCAAGAAACGTTTTTCTTTGTTTTCCATATATTTCAGCTGTCTCTCATAGCCGTCTTCAGTGGACTGAATTGCAACAGTCGTGTCACATGACTTACATCATGTAACACAAGCTAAACGGAGACACTGGGCAAGAACTCCCGCCAGTCTTGTTCCAGCTTGTGTCAAATTATGTAAGTCATGTGACACGACCGTGAAATTCAGTCCACTGACGAAGGTAGTTAGAGACGGCTGAAATTTACGGAAAACAAAGGAAACAGTTTCTTGAGAGGTAAGTAATTTACTAATTTACTATATAGTAATTATAACAGCACTATTCTTCACAGCAGTACGACGTTAAGCATGGTTAAGAATGGAATAAGGATAGACCCACCAATCTCCTGAAAAACGTATCTTGAAGCTATCTGGTAACAGGACTTTTGCTCTTTAATTATAAGGATAATTAGTGGTAGGGCGGACTGGCACTGATTGACTTCTAAAATACATTTCCTTTTAACTGGTGTCTGTGGCCTGTAAGTCTTTTAGTACGGTCAAGTTTTGAATCTAATTAACTCATTGAAGCTAATTAACTGTTGTTAATTGTTGGGTGTTGTAGCATGAAATGATAGGTCACTAAGTTGACCTGTATTATATTCTCACCTCGTCTCCTGACTGTGTTCCATACTGAGGCGTTCATACTCTTTTGCGCGGAAGTATTCCCATTTAACCAACTCACTGTTCAGAGGCTCCGGGTATTTCTTACCTAGATCACAACAATACCAAAACGTTATAACACCTGTCTTATTAGTATATATTATATACCTGGTAACTAAATCCATTACAAATATACTGTATCAACGTCTTTAGATGTTTGTGGATGCTGGCCCTAAAGCTTTATACTTGCGATACTATTTATTCCACTTTTTGGCAAAGTGGACAAACAGGGCTTAGTTAAACATCCGTAAACCTAAACTAGTGTAGACACCACTTCAACCACTTGTTGCATTGTCAGCTAGAAAATAATCTTTTTGGTGACATTTGCTGCCATCCTTGGTTACAAATACCACTGTTTTTAAAATGTTACACTAACAGTTTCAATACATATACATGCATAAGTTATTTCATGGCGCACATGTTTGGGATGGGATTTCAACTGTATTGAAATTAGAGTGAGACATTTCAATTTGTACGCACGGAATGGATTGTTGCTTTCTTTATCGTTCCGACATTGAAAGATACATTTGACCCACACAACTGTGTAAAACACAACGTTGAGAGGTGGCGGCAGTGGTGCTCCACTATGGTATTCCTTGATGGCTCTGTAGCGCTGGGAACACCATACTTGGTGTGTGTTTTCCTGGATTTTCTGAAATGTGTAACTGAAACAAAAAAGTACACAATAAAATAACTGGTCAACACAACTAATGTACTTCTTCTTCCGTATATTGGATTGCGCCATTTCTTGACGGGCAGCATTTGTTTTCTTAAAATTAATCAGGACTGATTACTAATGAGGGATTAAAAGTGCTGCCACCTCACGGAGCTTGGTTAACCAAGGCTAGGAATTGGCATGGTTTAATCAAACTGTGATCACAGAGTTAGATCATTAATCTTTCCCGTACAGACTAGAGTGACAAGCTGGCCCGCTGCACTGAAGCCGCTGTGAACCACTGGCAGCCATCTACTTGCACGGCAGAAAATGCTGTACTCACTGACAGGAAATATAGAATAGAACTTTTGAGCAACATAATAACTGTAAAATAGTCTGCTAAGACGAAATTTATAACTTGGATATGTGTCGCTGTGCCCCTAGGCCTAGTTAAGACAGCTCATGACTAATTTCTGGAGTAGGCCAGCAGGGCCTGCTTTTGAATGTTTTGAGTTGGTTCACTGTGTTGGGGGTAGGGATCTAAATAGTTGTCACGGTGGTTCCTTGGCAATGTGAATAATGATCCTGTGGGATAGGCTGTAGCCTCCAGCTTAGTCACCCGGATTATATAGAACCCAAACACTGGACAGTTCGGTGGTTGACACTGATGTCAGCAACGTTAATCCATTTGGGGACATGCTAGCTATACAACAGTCATTCTGAAGTAGCAAGTATGGTTATTTCCTGTGTAGCGTACAACTGTCCCAACCGACAGAAAACAGGATCCGGAGTCTCTTTACACAGGTTATACAATAAATATACCATGGTAGCTTAGGTTATAGTATTTGCGAACCTATTTATGTTCCACTGCTATTAATTTAAGAAATTAATAGTTTTAAAACATTACAATCAAATACAAACTGACCCTTACATGAAATTACCAAACTAATTCTGTTTAGGGGGACATTAAAGGGAAACTGTTGTAATTTTAAGGAAACCTGTTACTATGACATCGCTGGTATTTTGTTATAGTCTGCCTAATTTTATTTATTTATTGTTATTACTGTTGACACAGTATAATTAATTAGTTGACTATCTTAACATTACTACTTTTCTACCTTTTGTACTACTGTTGTTGTTAGTAATGTTGGCAGCTGTGTTTTGTTGTTGTTTTCCCTATTCTCTCATCCACTTTGCATGGTCTGTTTTTTAATCTGTGAAACTGTAATTAATTATATAGGTGTGGGTGTTCTCGCCAATGTCTTTGGAGGACATAGTTGGTTGATTTTTAAATGATTTTTTTTGCAAAACACCACAACAATTGTGGATCTGGTAGAATTACAAATTAAATAGTACTAAGCTATACTCACCCCTCACACAGCGAGACACTGTATGCTAAGTTTAAGCCTGTTGATTTGTTTCATACTGGCATATTAGTGAGGCAACTGTTTGAACACATTGTACACAATTAAACAACACAGGCTAACTGATGTCAGTAAATAAATAGGCCGAAATAAATAACGTGATAAATGTGTAGAAAACTAGGTGCAGTCCTATGTATATGCAGGGACTGCAGTGGCTTTCTGTCGTGCAATAGCATGGCTGTCATCAGCCCATGTTGACTTCAAAGTATCATGTGTCAACTGATAGCGGCCTAGCGATCTTGTTCTAGTATTGCCTACTGGGGTGTTCTATTTATATTTATGACTGTGATAAATTAATTATCGCTCACTGTCAAGGAAAAAAAAGCTGAAACAGTCATGAACTAATACTATATCCTCCCGACATTCGAAGTTGTTACATAGCAAACTTAGAAGGATCGTGAAACTAACAATTTAGCAAGGAATCAAAGCGAAGGATTTCTAACAATTAATTGTTTCAATCCGCGAAGTATTGCATACCAATTGGTTTGTATAGTAGTCAGCAGATGCCGCTACGGTAGTTGGAAGCGAACATACGCTTTGTGGTAGTCTCGCTTAACCGACTGTCGGTCGGCTGCGGAACTACGCCGAGAAGACAGTCTGGCCCCATTAACGGCTTTTGTTTGGTATCCGCGTGATCTATACAATGATGCCACCTCACGGACACTGCCGTAATATATATTTTTTTTATAAACAACTGCAAATTTGTATTTCTATTTATTTTGTGTTAATATAAGTTTAATTCTGAATAGTTTTTTATAATACACCATTATTTGATAAAAAGGTATCCTTATTTAATTGATATGCTATCCGTGTGGGGCTAGACAATGCTGCCACCTCACGGATACTGGTTAATCCTGCCGTAGTTCTTATTTTATAAACAACTGTACATTAGAATTTTTACTTACTTTTGTGTTAATATAAGTTCAATGTTGAATACTTTTCATGTGATATTATTATCTTGTAAAAGTATATCGTTATTTTAATTTTTATTTCATAGTTGGCCTGAGAGCCAATCAGCGTCTCTACCCTAATCTGGGGTAAGGCTGCCCGGATGTAGAAACTTAAGCCCATATACTGTCCCAGGCGGAGTTGAGGGGGCCTAAAAGTGCTGCCACCTCACGGAGTCTGGGTACCCGAGGCTAGCTTTGTGGCAGCACTATTCTTTGCACATAGCGATTCGGTTTTGGTCACCCATATATTTATTCGTGCGTTGTGGAAAATAGAAAGAACATCATTGCCAGTCGTAAATGTTGTCATGCCAGGGAACTAATGAGGGTCGGGTGTATTTGCAATATGCTGTTGTCATTGTACATTACTTATACTAATCACATTTGGACTATTCCTGATCCAAAGTCACCGTTAATGTTGGCTAGACACTTGATCATGTATATCGCTTGAATATTATGCACATTTTCCATCAATATGTCATTGCGCTGTAAATACTTGATCAACTATGTTGTTTCTGTAATTATTATAAAACTGTATTAACTGTTTCTCTGTATGGATGTGTGTACATATTTGTGGACCCACATCTTCGACATACGTTGACCTGACATTTTGCATATGAACAAGCGGGCAATTTGGGATGGTTATTTTTTAATTCGTCCAGCATGTGGGAGAAAATGCACAGCTAAATATTTTATAACTGAATTTCATATTTTCTACATAATCGTAAAGATGATTATGCAATCTACAAACATGTCACTGACTATATGAGTAATTCTCATTTATTATTGTATTATTAACATTTCATAATTTAAAAAAGTAACCCTACAGTACAACTCTGCATTCCACGCGTTAGCGTTTTGTTGCATCTTGCCCGTGAGAGCACTACTTTGTTTCATACACTAAAATAAATTAACGCAATTTTAAATCATTTTAGCACGGGTGATTGCCTGTAGGACTGGATAGGATAACACGTCTAGTAGTTACAGTATATAAATTATATTATATTTGTCTAAACATGCCATTTCCAATATACATTTGTAATATATACGTTCCTCATACAAAATTAATATATAAACACACACACACTATATATATGTATATATATATATATATATATATATATATATATATATATATATATATATATATATAATATATATAATTATTGATGCTATGTATAATAATAACATTATATATTAATTTAAAAACAAATATTCACATTACTTAAAACTGGGGTCAAGTTAAAGTCACACCTTAATGTTTCACTACGTTGTCATAACCCAAGTATACATTATATGGCTCGGTTCATTCTACTAAACATAACTTGAATATAAATATGAATATGACCTGGAATAGACATGTTACTCACCTGAACTTTGCAATCAGAAGGTTGAGCATCAGAATGCTTGCAAAGAGGATGTAAATGGCTTCCATCAATATTGGGACAAACGCTGTGTTTTCAGGGCATCTGGAATCTGTGTTGTTCGTTGTTGGTACATCATCACACATCGATCCTTGCAACAAACATAATGCTCAATATCACCCGGAAGTAGGTCAACGTTATCAACAATATGCCACATCTACTTTATTACACATTCCGTCACTAAACCGTACAGTGGCAATAACAACTGATCACTTGAGAAACATGTTATTTGAGTGTATAGTCGTTAACTATTAATCAAACAGCCAGATTTTGCTAATACTCGCTAATAAGTATATACAGCAGAAACAACGGAAATGTAGTTCCCAAGAAGAACCCTGACGGCACCATAGAACGAATGAGATGTAACGAAGACATTCTTCGAACAATGCAAAATAGATTATGAGCAAAATTGGGAAATGGAAACAGAACACATAAACCAATGGGACATCAGGATATAGAACATCCGGTGACAACAAGATTGAGAACGCTACACCTACAAAAGGATTGTAATATAATTTTGTGTCATCATTCGAACGAAGTTAATCAGAATATTACCGCAGATGATGGAACACTGACTTTTTGAAGTTGTATGGTTTTGTGTGGTCATGTTTGCATACGGCAAATTGGGTGCTATAAAGTGACCATATCTTGAAACAGACACATTTCAACCAAATGCAAATTTTATGATGACGTCACTCGCGTTGGCATAGATCCACACAAATGCGATTGTGTTGATGCAAGACGCATCAATTGCGGCGATTTGATAGGCGAATACCAGGCGATGCGCCATCGCTGTTACTAGTTCAACATCATCAAAAGACATTACTTTTATTTAAACGTGCATATATATGGTAGTAATTGTTATATTACAAATAGCAATATGAAAGAAGGACCTTTTGACAGAGACGAATATGAGAAGACTATGGAATCCCTGAGTAATGGAAAAACTGTGAGATGATGGGATAGCACCTGAAGTGCTAAAACGATGCGGTCTGGACAGCATCATACTAGAATTTTTCGACAAAACTGATTGAAGGGGAAATACAGCTGCAGTAGAGTAGACAGTTCTGAACATTATTCCATTCCATTCCATATTTTATTTTGAAAACTGAACACAAACACTTACCATCCAATTCGTCAAAGAAATGTTCACCATCAATCTGAAAGAATGCTCTCTTGAATATGGCACCGATAATACTTGACCAACCAAGCGTGGACTGTGGGTATATGATGGCTTGCAGTGCGGCCCCGTAGGCTGCGACGAACACCATCAGGATGCCAATGAAGTATGACATGTCCACGATCTAAACACAACGGTTGCACCATCATGCATTCAGTCCTAATTACTGCAAATGTTGATGCTGATTAACCAGTAGAATGCTCTCTTTACTATAACACCAACATATCAGTCCAATATTCACCTACCAGTAGGCGCACATCGCCACGCACGCAGCATGTTTGCAGTGTATTCATATATGATGTTTGTTACGATTTAGATGAGAACAGTTTTAAGTCACAACTGATCAACGGACTGCTAGAAAAAACATCAAAACATTGTAGCCTTGTATACAATCGTTTAACATTCGCCTAACGACAATTAAGAATATTAACACAGTATAAACCATAACCTATGTAACCTACGATATTTCCTCCATACGCACACATGCACACACACACGCACATATATATTGTA
>OZ024863.1:48881819-48906819 GCA_964017155.1 Oasisia sp. SBJ-2009 | reverse complement strand
GTGAAGGTTGTGCAATTTGATGTCCTTTGTGAGTGTTAAGGTAAATACAGTTTGAGAAAAACAGGTGTGATTCTGCTGAGGTGCAGTTGTAACTGGAATTCGTAAGGCGTCAAGCGGTATTGTAGTTGGATATATTTGCGTTTTGGAGTGCCAAAGTGAGGTGAGATTGGATGTCTTGGTGAGCGTAGGCCGCCTCAGAAATATGCCCCATACCAAGTGTCACCGGTATGTTAAATATGACAATGAATGGGACAAAAGTAATGAATGTACTTGGTTGTTGTAAATAACACGCTGTGTCGCCATTTATAACTCTATAACACATTTTGTCACCACTATGCATGTTGTCATCATACACGAAATGAAGCCTTACTTACTGTTCGTCACATCCCGCCGTTGACTTTTTGTACGCAGAAGCAAGTATGTCGGCAGCACGACCAGATCCCTGAACATAACTAGATACTTATTCGCTACGCCTTCGTAAAGGCTGCGATATGCAACACATAGATGATGTGTGTGGAAAGGAACAATTTCAGAACTCTACCCGGAATTAGCCAGTATATATATTTGTAACAAGACGTCCGTGGTGTTTAACATGATATGGGCGTTAGATGGGCATAACATAGTATTGCCTTCAGCTCAGCTTGCCTCAACATTATTCCCATTAATTGACTAACGTTTGTTTTGAAACAGGATGCAATACATTCGATTGCAACAAGCTGCGGACTCGTCGCTTTTGGAATGGCAAAGTTTGTAATGCGTTTACTCAAATACTTTAGCAGTCAATATACCTCCCTATCATTGCCATAAGAATACTGTGTTAATTGTGTTAATTAATTACCTAATATTTATTTACACAATTAATTAATAAAAAGCCACGAACACACTGCACGTGTTACAAGCATCCCTCCATCCCCTACGTGCATTTTTGTGTATGCACGCATGCATGTATGCGTACCTGAACCATTACTATATGTAATAACAGCAGCATGATCTTATAATACTAACCTCAACTATGACTGCAGGCGTTCCATGTTCGATTGCTTTGTGAACGGTGGCTATGGTTTGCATCCCTCCACCTACTACCACACTCACAACTGGAATCCTCTTGGTGTCTGAAGTATTATTGATGACAAACACCCAATAATCAAAATAGGCAGTAGTAAATGAAAGTGATTCAATCAGCTGATAAGATACGCGGTATCCACCAACAATGGTTGGCTGCAGTGCTTGTTTATTAAAGCGACATGGTCCGTTCGTGGCTTTTAATTTTTTTTGGCAAAATCATGTTAATCAGTATAAGTTATAACTATTGTAGCGTCCTGACCGCCAATAAATGTTTTATCGAAACAGAACTGACTTCGTAATGTTAAACGTCGAATGTTTATATGTCACGCTGTCACTCATATCGCCGCGAGTGACACCCACCCTTTGACCTTTACCAACTGGGAGCTGTGCACCTGGCTGGGTGTGGCGTTAGTGGCGTCAACTTGTGTACACGTGATACTGTAACGCGTGATCATGCATTTCCTTTGGGCTTTTAGCCACGCCTACAACGGTTTCGAAAACGCCTCGTCGTAGATGTATAAACAGACTGCAGAGCTGTAACAAGTACATTTATGTTGTACTTGAGTAAAAGTAAAAGTAACCCTAGAAAAAGCTACTCAAGTAAAGGTAAAAGTACTTCTAAAATAATGTACTTGAAGTACAAGTAAAAAGTAAAAATATGTACTTGAAGTAAACACAAAAGTACTTTTCTCCTGAAACTATTTCTCTCTGTTGTGAATAAAACAAAACATTCACAATAATTTAGTGTGTACACGCTATGCATAAAATATAATATTTAATACTATGAACTATAATGCTGCAAACAATACTGCGTAGGCCAACTAGGCCTACAAGCTGTAAATACACCATGCTTTATTAATAATAGGCCCACAGCAACCATCGTATTCATAAGTTGAACTAGAAGTAATTCACGTTGTCATAGGGGTGTTACATCTTTCTTAAAACGTTCTTATCATCGTGGGTTATTCGATGGACGTATGATGAATGTTATCCTGTGTTACTTGAAGGAGACATTCGGTCTAGATGAATGCTTATTATAACGTGTCTTTTGAAATATGTCTTCATTTGTAATAATTACTAATTGTAACATTTATAAAATACTTTAGTTAAATTAAACAGTTACAAACACTAATCTATATTAAAAATAAATTGAAATTATAAAGATGTGGTTCCAAAAGACCGGCAGGTTTGCGGTTGGCGATAATGGGGAGCCGTCGATATATATAGCATGTGCAGTCCACAGTGAACATCTAAAGCTAATAAACTGTGTCAACAATATGCAAGACACAAGGAGACAAATAAGGCAGCTGTTTTTCATGTCTACTCAATGTAAGGCTTTAAATAACCTCAGGGCCAATTCCATTTATGGGCATTGTTGTATTAGAGGCCCAGTCATGAAGTCTTGTAAAACCCAGTTCAGGCTCAGGAGCACATGTGCCAGACCACATATTGCAATTATCTCACTGGCTTCATCAAGTGACAAAGCAAATTGTTTGTACAACTGATCTGGCCAGTCCAGGACACTTAACATATATGTTTGTTTTAAGTTCCGGCTGATATTTGTAAATAAATCTATGCTAACTGCAGACATTACCTTGCTTCCGACAGGTGCTTTTAGGACATTTGCAAATTTAACAAAGAAATTATGAGTACTTCACTACATTTAGATAAAGTACACATATTTTGTACTTCGTTACAAGTAAAAGTACTTCCAAAAAAATGTACTTCGTTACTCAAGAAAAGTAAACTTTTCTACTTAAGTAAAGTAACGAAGTAAAAGTACTTCGTTACATTACGGCTCTGAAACAGAGTTAAGCACCCCCTTATTGCGTCTATTTTCAACCCCTAAATGGTACATGAAAACATATTTTGACTGGCTTTACGCTATAATAGGTATAATTAATACCGTATAACATGATTTTGCAATACAAATAAAAACCACGAACGGACCATGTCGCTTTAAGCATCGTGGACAATACTAGTATTCCCATATAGGCGACTGGCTATCTGAGAAGTGATAAACATCGTGATGTCAGTCTTTTTCTGACAAATACACAGATTTTCGTGTCATCAAGAACGTTTTTCTTTTAAACTATTGGTTTATCTTATGCAAATTAAAAGTTGGGAAATTCATATAATCCATTGTGTTTTATGTATGAGTTCGGTGGTTCATATGATAACATAGGTCTTAATGCCAGACAGGTACACGAATAACATTTTAAAAACATGGATAAAATCGAATGAATAATTCATTAGGTGTATCATTAAAAATCATTGCGCATGCAGCTTATTCACAAGAACACAAATATAATTATTCTGATTAAACTTAAAGTAGATATCTGCCCATTTGTATGACTGTTCACCCATAAAACAGCAGAGAGGAACGTTTTGTTATGAAACATTATTTGACTTAACGGCTAGATTTGGTTCTGGCTAGACCTGGCTGTTTTATACGTGCCATCGTCGATGTATTCCATGGAAATTTGTGCTTCTAATTTGGCCCTGAACTCGACTTCCTTTCCATACTCTTGTTGTGAGCCATCGTCAACAAGGAAGAAGTGAGAGTGATTTGGATCAAGAGGACTGCAATGTGCCTTAGGTTTCTTAGGAACTTCGTAAAGAACAGGCTTGGTTTCCTGCAACAGCAATAACCGGACATATCAGTTATCACATTAGCATAATATCGGCCGAATAGTCCGAACAAACAAATATTGCCAGTCAAACCATTAGTCATTTGGAAATTTGCGTATAAGTCGAACACAATCTAATAATTTGTTAATTAATTACAGCATTGTGACATCTTCGGTATTGCTTCCTGTGTCAGTATTATTACAAGTTGTCAAGCTATGCCAACTCTTGGTCCAAATTACAACTGGATAGTGGCTCCACTTAGTGGATACAATTAAATTAACTAAACGCTTGCTTAATAAATTATTAAATCGTAAATTTAGACGAACGATTTACCGCACGCCTGCTTTTTTTCAAATGTGAAACACTGGTTATAGTAAATGTCAAACTTATGATGGAATATTGCTGTGTCTATTCGATCAGAGAGGCCAAGAAATGAAACAAAAACATTTTTCTGTACAAAATACATGTAAATACACGTTTCTTTAAATCCAGTTGCCATTTTAACAATTTGTTCTCATTTGTCAAATCCTACTAAATAGTGCTACTTACAGGCTTCAGCGATTCGTTTCCTTTTACACATCCCCAAGTTGCTATCCCTATAGCAACCAGACCAGTCTTACTGCCGTCTGCCACCAAACGATCATGTACGGCTCCGCCAACCAGTTCCATCACTCCCGCTCGCATCCCTCCAGTTATGATCCATGTTCCTAAGGAAAAGATCAAGACAACCACTCTTACAATAATCGGGCTTGCGTATGTATGTATGTACGTGTGTGTGTGTGTGTGTGTGTGTGTGTGTGTGTGTGTGTGAGTGCGTGTTGTGCGTGTCCGTGTGCGTGTGTGACAGAGAGAGAGAGAGAGAGAGAGAGAGAGAGAGAGAGAGAGAGAGAGAGAGAGAGGTAGGGAGCGAGAGAGGGAGGGAGTTCTTATAGGAGTTATCATTTATACCGTAAGTCAGACATATTTGGATCAAAGGTTTGTTCTTGACATTATGCACATATGCCATTCTTCCATAAATAGATCTCGTGGTATATGTACGGGTCCACTTTTAAAACAATGCACTGTTAATAGTGTTAGTGATTTAACAATTATAGAATGTTTTGTTGGTAGACATTCAATACTATGAATGGAACAAATGTGCCAACATTATTATCAAAACTGTGTCAATAAGTAAAACAAATACTGAAATGGTCATTGTTGCACACATAGAAATGGCACATTTTTACATGGGGTCCATTTTCAACTGCGTGAAGATTGACTGTTATATCATCACATGCGACGAGGGAGTTAACTGACCGGAGGTATAAAACATGATGTACTGGGTATTTAAATAAGTAATATGTTTAACCATTACCCACTATGTCGAGATGAATACCTGTGTTGTGCGCCACCTCTACTAGTCGAGATAACATATCTTTCACTCCAGGATGCGTTTGCTGAATCTTCGCATCCCCGGTCACAGAGATCAACACATTGGGAGCTTCCATTTTCCATTCTTCCTTCAGCACTTTCATCGCCTTGTCCATATCTGCCATATCTGTCTTATGATCAATATGAACGTACTGCAAGTAAAAGCCAATTGTCAAACATGTCACCCTTAAAAACGATAACCAGAGATAAAAGGTCAAAGGAACCAAAGGAATACAGAAAGAAGTGAGTGGAATTAAGAGGAGATAGACTCCGGAAACAGCTAATAGTTGGATTAAACAATTTAAGAGAAATCCATTGAGAAGAAATACCTCCCTCAACGCACCAAAATAATGTATCGCATTTACTAACTTGTCCATTTGACAGTCACATGTGTTTAATAGTTAACCTATAAATGTTCTATTCTATGAACGTTTTGGTTGATTTGCGTTCATCAGGTCCTAGAACAAATTCAGCTTGACTGCGCAAACGGCAACTATGAGCAACTCTGGTTCTTTGCATAAATTCAAGATAGCCACTGGTCAGATGTATTTGGGTAGGTATAATCCATTTATGATGTTGAATTTTCAGTTCACGGTCAACGTCTGATGTTGAAGGTTAGGCAAAGGTCAAAGGTGACCTCTCGGCGGACAACTTCTATGGAAACTTCTATAAAATTAAATTTTAGTTTATTCATGAATATAAATGGATAATCTGAAAATATTTGACACATTTGTTCATGAGAAAAGAGCATTCAATCATAATTGTAATTATTTGAAACACGTAGTCACACATGTTACACATCGAGTACTTTTCAAATATCATTACTAATATTGGCATTTAGATTTCTCTATGAGGAAATTCTTGCATTAAGTAATTATGTAGGAATGTCATTGTATATATGTTACAAAGAATGATTTATATATATGTATATATATATATATATATATATATATATCTATATATATATATATATATATATATATATATATATATATATATATATATATATATATATGTATGTATGTATATATATATATATATATATATATATATATATATATATATATGTATATGTATGTATATATATATGTATATATATATATGTATATGTATGTATATATGTGTATATATATATATATATATATATATATATATATATATATATATATATATATATATATATATGTTCAAAATAGTGCAATAGTGATAACTACTGTTCGTGGTTTGTTATCCTGGTTGAATGTAAGCTGGTATGTTAATTTGTAATGTCCACTCATCGAATGCCGACCTTTCCGATGCGCTGGCCATTCTGACTCTTTTGACCTGATTGTCTATCGTCAGGGAATATCATCTCTCTCCCTTTTATCCCCGCCATCGTGTCCCTAGTAATGGAAAAGAAAGCCACACAATATACAGCGCGTACAACATTTCGTGATCGTTTTTCAGATGCATTTTTAAAGCAATTTTGAACATGTGAACGTGTATGTATGCTATAGCTCTATATACATTACTTCTTCCTGTATGTCCATTTTTATTCGATCGTAACAATCTGGTCCTTGTTGATAAGGTACAGGCGTATATTCTTGTGGAATCTATTCTTATTGCTCCAGATTTTCTTAAATGCGGTGATGTATTCCTTATGATCGCAGATCAAACAAATTAAGTAGCTTTGGGATGCAGTTAGTTTTATAATATTGTTATGTGATTTTAATAGATATTATACTGCGAACCCTTTAATGGTCTAAAATATAGCTAGCATGCCAAATTATGTTTGCTGTCACAACATATTATACGTATACACGTAGGATATATATATAAACGTTCACCTGTTGTTTCCTTGAACTTTGCCATACACCGTTTTGTTGATATCAGATAGGTCGTTGTGTGGATAAATAAACAAATAAATGACAAAACAAGCAGCAACCATGTTTTTTGTAGAATGTGTAGAGTACAATAGAAACACTATAATAATAATAATAATAATAATAATACAGTTTTTATATAGCGCTAATTCCCGCATGGCGGATCGATGCGCTGCACAAGGAAAATACTAAAATTAATGTATATTAATAAATAAAAATGTAAATTATATAAATTAATATAAATCATGCTAACTCGCAAATCTTTGTATGTAAATTATATAAATAAATTATATTAAACACTGCTTTTAAGATGTATAGTACTAAAACATGGTATGCAAGTTATATATATATTAATATAAAATTAAAACCCTTTCTAAAACTCTGTACGTAAACATACATATACATCTATAAATTAATGTAAAACATAAACACTAATTAAAATATTATTACACTAAAAAGAAATTATAATGCAATGTCCGTCATTTTAAAACAATTTAAATTAATTGAAATGTCTACTAAAAAGATATGTCTTTAAATACTTTCTAAATATGGGTAATAAATTGGGATATAAATTATGTTTAAATAAAACACAATTAAAATATTCTCTAAATGTTACAATAATGTTCATCATAATCCGAGCGAGAGTCTATAAGCGCACCTAGAATGAGTTCGGTGAGGAACATCTAAACGTCTTTTAGAATTGTGAGACCTTAGTTTTGGATATCACCTATTCGAAGCAAGGCCAACAGCCGTAATTTCTAATTACATAGACGAATCTGGCCCTGGAAATAACGTAACAATAAGGTTTTAAAGATATTGAATGGCTATAAAAATAGTGACAAGGTCTTGTTCAGAAAGACAGAACAATTTGTTAGCAAAAGAACGTCTTCAAACTTCAAAGATTTGTTAAAGCATAACACAAGGCCAATAGGTTTTTGTAAACAAATTTATAGGATGAAATTTAACCAACTCTTCAAAATAATCACCACAGGAAAGTTAACGAACAGCCCGTGCTATCTGTGTTTTGTCACACATTGATGATTTAATATGTATCTCGCACGCGCTCACAGTAAATATCACCCAGAAAATGCAGCCGAGAGGTGGCGGCACCCTCTCCGTTAGAATACGCACATGCACCAGTGGCCAAATATTATGCATGGCATTGTCCATCTAAAGAAATTGAACTCCACTCCACTTACACATTCAATTTAGTTTTGCTTGCTATCATATTATTTAATAATCACCGCAACAGTTTTTTCTGCAATAGAATGTTTAGCCACACCCTATCTCCGTAATCGTCTATAAGCTACATAAGCGTGGACAAGTTGATCCAAATACCATTGTTTCTCCGAAAAATTCTTTCAGGTCTTCGGCATGGAGTGAATGGAAAACGGCCCCAAGTCTCGCCCAGTAGGCACATAGTGCAATGTTGCGGCGTCAGGCAGAACAAGGTTTTGACACACCATTTGGAGCGCTGTGGCGCTGTAGGCTCAGCATTGTATTCTCAGTGGAAACAAAGGCGACGTCGAATCCTGTGCTGTCGTGGTTTCGAACATTGGACAATTATTATTTCACCCAACGTTGCTCTAGTTCACTCCCCGTTTGAATGAGTACATGGCTGTAGACAGATGTGGATGTTTGTGTACCAATAGTCAGCGTGGCTGAATACTTCCAAGATTCGTCGAGGTGAACGTCATCAGGTTGATTGATACGCCAGGGAGCTATGGTGGATAGGCAAGGTTGTAAAGGTATGTCTCTAAATGACGCCGGAATTTAGCAATACCTTCAACTGATTTACCCCTAAGAGGAAGCACAGTCCAAAGAGTAGGCGTACCTACAGCAAATGCTCTAGTTCCAATATTAGTACTGACTTTAGGGACAAAACCTTTACCAGAACTAGAAGATCGAAGCTGAACAGGTGTTCTTACAGGAGTAAGCATATAACGTAAATCCGTTGGTAACATGCGGCGCTCACATGTACACGAGATAGTGTAGATGAAGGATGAAGATGTTCCAGAAATGGAATACCCTCATGGATGTACCATTAATTTCCTGTAGTCACAATGGCGCACCTAACACTGCTGAGTAAATGTCTTCATGGCGCACCTCATTATATATATATATATATATATATATATATATATATATATGATATATATATACATATATAATATATACATATATATATATATATATATATATATATATACATATATACATATATACATATATAATATATAATATATAATATATAATATATAATATATAATATATAATATATAATATATAATATATAATATATAATATATAATATATAATATATAATATATAATATATAATATATAATATATAATATATAATATATAATATATAATATATAATATATAATATATAATATATAATATATAATATATAATATATAATATATAATATATAATATATAATATATATAATATATAATATATAATATATAATATATAATATATAATATATAATATATAATATATAATATATAATATATAATATATATAATATATAATATATAATATATAATATATAATATATAATATATAATATATAATATATAATATATAATATATAATATATATAATATATAATATATAATATATAATATATAATATATAATATATAATATATAATATATAATATATAATATATAATATATAATATATAATATATAATATATAATATATAATATATAATATATAATATATAATATATAATATATAATATATAATATATAATATATAATATATAATATATAATATATAATATATAATATATAATATATAATATATAATATATAATATATAATATATAATATATAATATATAATATATAATATATAATATATAATATATAATATATAATATATAATATATAATATATAATATATAATATATAATATATAATATATAATATATAATATATAATATATAATATATAATATATAATATATAATATATAATATATAATATATAATATATAATATATAATATATAATATATAATATATAATATATAATATATAATATATAATATATAATATATAATATATAATATATAATATATAATATATAATATATAATATATAATATATAATATATAATATATAATATATAATATATAATATATAATATATAATATATAATATATAATATATAATATATAATATATAATATATAATATATAATATATAATATATAATATATAATATATACATATATACATATATACATATATACATATATATATATATATATATATATATATATATATATATATATATATATTATACATAAGTGATTTTTTCTCCCATCTGTGGTGCACACATATTCCACTTTCAATGTATTTTTATTGTGTATGTCTGAACATAATTTAATATATATTATTTTATTCCACAATATTACATCTTATGATTTTATATTTATACTAGATCACATCAAATATTATTTATCGATGTTATTAAGAAAAACTTGTTATTCGTATGTGAATGCTCTTATTTATTTACTTATTAATGTATTTATTTAATTTAATGTAGTAGTATCTTTTACCATAATCGTTTGGTGCATGTGAGTGTATTATCATGTGAACATACTTGTACGACGACCCAACATTACATCGCATTCCAATGTTTTATTGTAACTGCATTGAAAGCACATGGCAATAAAGCTGATCTTATCTTATATCATGTGTGTGTGTGTGTGTGTGTGTGTGTGTGTGTGTGTGTGTGTGTGTGTGTGTGTGTGTGTGTGTGTGTGTGCGCGAGCGGCGCGTGCGTGCGTGTGTGTGCGTGTGTGTGTGCGTGTGTATGAATGGGTGTGAATGGGTGCGTGTGTGCGTGTGTGAGTGTGTTGATTGGTTAGGTTTAGGAACTATATGAGCCTACCGACTAGAGTGGCCACGTGTCCCTTAAAACACGGAATGTTCTGTATTGATGATATAAATATTACAACTGTTATAAAGGAATTGATCCCGTATGTTTTCATGTGGAGGGTGACAATTCTAATACCAACCTTAACGGTACCATAATTGTTGCACCGAGGCATAGGTTATCGGTAGTCAAAATCAAATAACAAATGTGTGGCTCGCGGCCGGTTATTTGACCTACCATTCAGAACAGGTTGACGCCGGATGTAGCTGATACGACACGCTGCATAGACACTCCGTTATGTGTCCACTCGCAACGGCCCGCAGCATAACATTCCATAGGTGCATCGAGTTGTAGACTCAGACGATACGGCGGCCGGTCCTTTGACTAGTCCCCCCCCCCCCCCGATTCTCTCGAATGTTCTTATATTATCAGTTTGAATAGATCATCTATGTTGGTGATGGCATTGCACCTGTAATTACCATGATTGGTAACCTCCGATAACGTGCGCTAGCTGTGCCTTCTCGCTCTTGAAGGGTCGCACGAATACAACTGCAGAACCATCTGGCCTGCCGTACTTATCGAAGAAAGTGAAGCGTGTCGTTGCCGTGAGACATTCGGCTCACATGTCACAGTACAATATCTACAAGCCCAGCCAGTCCGCGTACAAGCCCAATGACACTCCCCGTATGTGTGCCACTTGATGTGTCATTTTTATGCGAACGACAGACTAATCTATACATTTGTGATTAACATTTGTGATTACAAGAAGGCAAATAATATAGGTTTAGCATGGTTTAACAAGTTGCCGTCCAGAACCAAGCTCCAGACGGCATGTGAACAAGGAAGCCTATGGCTTATCGAGTGTTCACTTAGAAAATATAAATATACAATACTATAAAATGCACTAAAATGCTACTAATTAAAATACGTTGTCTCTAAAAATACACAAGTAAAATAAAATGTATACGTTGTCTCTAAAAAATAAAAATACAAGTAAAATAAATAAATACATAAAATATCCTACACCATTTGTTATAATAATAAATTAATTAAAATAAATATATGAATAAATAATTTAATCAGTATTAAAATTATTATTAAAGAAATTTAAGTGTTCAACCTAGGTATAGCCCGCCCTTGCCAGATAATTGTCAATTTAATTTTTTTAAATATAGGAGATAATTATGTTGACAGTATTAGTAACCAGTTGCTTACATTAAACAGTTTTAAATTATGAAAGAATCCCCAAATCGACCTACTCAAAATACGCATTGATCATCGTTTGGTCACTGTATCTGTAGACTGGCGTAACAGTGGCGTGCTATTTAATACCAAGATAAGGATTGAGACACATGTAATCGCTAGAGGTAAATTCGCAATTGTCAACCTACATTGCAAGAATCAGACATTATCTAACACCGGAAGCGAAAGTCATACATGCGTTTGCCACCAGAAGATTTGAATTCACATCATATCGTACAGATAAGTGACATCACCAATACACCACTGTATAATTAAACAAGTCACGCTAAGCTTGAAAAAAATCCCAAATCGTGACATTTATAAATAGTTATTCCAATAGTCGGTGCTAACACCTCTGAACGAATTGTTCTAGAAAATAAGTTAAGTCTAGTTTCACTTTCAAAGCAACAGTCGTCATTGCTGGTGATGTCAGATGCTGAGTAAGCGAGTTCCATTCGGTTGGGGATCACACACTGAATGCCGGCTCACACCAGAGACGCACTGCGCGTGAGACACACAATAGTGTGTTCACTGTTGGGCAGCGATCTATCCCGGTGGCTTCGGCTTACACGCTGTTCGGTGCACAGTCAAAGCTCAGTGTGTGAGGAGATGGATCGTTATTAAAACTCCACTCGCACTGTTATCAGCAGCCAGTGCAACTTGATCAGTATCTCCTGTTGGTCTTCGTTATTTGGATATTTTGGTGGCGTTGAAAGTCTAATTGTGCAGTGAATTGCTTGTTACTGGGCGCCACTCATTCTTATATCGTCTGATTGGTATTTTAAAGATAAACAGTCATATAAATAGTACCGTTAGACAACTGGCACATATTCCCTACACATAACTTGTGCTCTAGAGTACAATGCATGAAACCACAGATAAACACGAGGCGGGGCGGGCTGCGGGCCAGAATATGGCAAAATATGTGGGGCGGGCTGCGGACCGAATGATACAGTTACGGGGCGGGTGCGGGCTCAGCTATCCAGCCCGTACAGTTTCTTTCACAATTTGGACATTATTTGTGCCTGCTACATGGTGATGATGACAGACCAAGGTGACAGCCAATTTGAATTGGAGTCTCCCTTTAACACCTGTATCGACATTCACCAGGCTGCCCTGTCTTGCTGGGCTAAAATTAATCTTCAGGTGTTCAAATGCAGATTATACTTAATGACTGAGCACTGGCTGGTGTCTATTTACTTATCTACTGTCTAATATATTACTAGTGTAATGGCAACGCCTGGTAGAATACCAAATTACCCAGTCTAGTAAACTAAAAACTACACCACTGTAAAGCAATTGAAGATCATCTAGCAGGGCTGGTTAGTAGGGGATAATGGGGCATGAAAACCAAGATCAAAAGACAGACATGCCACTGCAAAAGAGGTATGTTGTTAGTAATTGCATCTGGATCCATATAGGTGACAACTGACTTGTTGAGTTTAGCTTCTCTGGTATGCTCAATGGCCATGATGGTAAATGACCACAGTGAGCGGGGCGAGGCGGGGCGGGGCGGGCCACGGGGCGGGGCGGGGCGGGCTACGGGACGGGCTGCGGGCTGAGTTGCAATATGTCGGGCGGGTGCGGGCTCAGATCACCAGCCCGCGCAGGGCTTTGTACTACATGTATCTTTGTATTTCACTCGAAAGAAGGGTTACAGCGGGCGTCTAATTTCTAAGAGATTGACTCATTGGCAAGACTTGATAAAAGGATGACGAGTAAAATACTACAATAATGATGTGGTCACGTCGTCAGATCGACATCCGCCGCCTTAACTAGGCGCCCCCGACATGACGCAGCACAATGGCCGAACTCGTTGACTGGGCCTGCAGCAGCGGCAGCGATAAGCAACGTGCATGTACAACCCCAGGGCACAGGACGTAGATAAGACTTTGTAGAGCGTCGTTTTCTAAAGGTGTCCTAAATTCCTGGCATTCGGCTGACTGTGTGGTGTACGTTCTATACTACAAGCACTCGGCTGACTGTGTTGTGTCCTAGACTCCTAGCATTTGGTAGATTGTGTTGTGTCCTAGACTCCTAGCATTTGGTAGATTGTGTTGTGTCCTAGACTCCTAGCATTTGGTTGATTGTGTTGTGTCCTAGACTCCTAGCATTTGGCTGACTGTGTTGTGTCCTAGACTCCTATTCTTCGGCTGACTGTGTCGTGTCCTAGACACTTAGCACTCAGCTGAATGTGTCGTGTCCTAGACTCCTAGCATTCGGCTGACTATGCTTATACTCCTAGCACACGGCTGAGGGTGTTGTATTCGAATACACGAGTAGCAGTAGCATGTCCCATTATATGGCTGACAGTGTAGTGTCCTAGTACAGTACTAAGAGTGTTTTTTGGTGTCCTAGCACAACATCACGGTTTTATGTCCTAGCATACCTAGCTTATAACTAAGAGTGCCGTGTCTTAGCACACGACTGGTAGTGTCGTGTCTTAGCTACCAAACCTCATACGCAAGCAGATATGTTTATTTGCCGTCTGTCTCGTGTATGCTACAGTAGATTTCAAGTACGACCGGGTCATACGCCTTGCGAATATTAGTTATCGCAAACCAATTGAAATCAATTATAAAGGAACGTAGGCCACACAAATAACAGTTTCTTCGGAAAGCAAAGGCTTTTAAACAAAACCCTAGCCCAGCCAGAATGAACTGCGACTGAATTATAAGTGACGAATGGTCACAACAAACAGACTAGCCACCTGTGTATAGTTGACCAATCATGCGTTTAACTAATCAGGGTTTGCTCTTTCGTTAAGTCACTCACCGGCAATTCTAAGTTCCACGCCGCAGATGAACCCGGCAGTACGCTGGTCAAAACGAACCTGTCATTTCAAAACGTCCGTGCCGTACCTGCTGGGGGCTTCAGTATGGCTTCACTCGATTTCTTCTGCTGTTATTATCAGCTATTTTGTGACACCGTACACGCGAAAGTCGATTCTATTCAACGTGGCCTAGTTTATGCCGTGCGGAATCAGTGGACCGAAAACGTGTCCTTTTATAAACATGTCACGTGTATATGTGTGGTGACATACATAGGGTAGTCCCCCGCTGTGATCTGCGCCACCTCGCGGGTCGGGTGTGATTAAAAGCTAATCTATATGGACAAGGTTTATTTTGTATTATATACTATCATAGTGGGGCGGCATAATTTACAATATCATAACAATTGTGCAAAATGTGATAAAACATGTCACTTGGTGAATATGTACAAAAATACGTATGGAAATTTTTTCTGATGTTGAGCCATCGAAATTATAATTTTGTAGGCAGCCATTTTGTAATTCAAAATACCTGATATGACGTATAGTGCAGTTTAAATACCATACCGATTGTGTAATAGGTGATAACAACATGACATTTGGTGGATATGTAGACTAACACACACACGCACACGCACACGCACAAGCACACGCACACGCACACGCACACGCACACGCACACGCACACGCACACGCACACGCACACGCGCACACACACACACACACACACTCAAACACACACGATTTACATATATCAGGCGATCTAAAACTATACGCTTATATGCTGCCCTTTTTTAATTTTAACACGGCTGGAAAAATATAATGACATTTTATATGTTCAAAGCGTATTGCAAAATCGACATATGGACACCGTCACCCTCTCAGCAGTATGCTGTGACAACGAGATATTTCTTAAATAAAAGATTCTTGCATTTATGGTTAAATGCAGCATAGAACCAGCATCATGAGTCCCGCGAGAACCAGCATCATGAGTCCCGCGAGAACCAGGATAATGAGTCTCACAAGAAACTGCATCATGAGTCCCGCGAGAAACAGCATCATGAGTCCCCCGAGAACCAGCATCATGAGTCCCGCGAGAACCAGGATAATGAGTCCCCCGAGAACCAGCATCATGAGTCCCGCGAGAACCAGGATAATGAGTCTCACAAGAAACTGCATCATGAGTCCCGCGAGAACCAGCATCATGAGTCCCGCGAGAACCAGCATCATGAGTCCCGCGAGAACCAGGATCATGAGTCCCGCGAGAACCAGCATCATGAGTCCGACAAGAAACTGCACCATGAGTTCCACAGGAAACTGAATCATGAGTCCCGCGAGAAACAGGATAATGATTCCCGCGAGAACCAGCATCATGAGTCCCGCGAGAACTAGCATCATAAGTTCCACTTGTTATCTTAATATCGATATATCGATTGCGCACAGATAAGAGCTTCACACGTCGCGCCACGCAACCTCTTGTGAAGTGATATTTTAAAGTTAATGCAATTTCCCGCTAAATTCGGGGCAGTAGTTTTGTTTGGGCGGTGATAATAGCTTTTCAGTGGATGCCACTGAAGAGAAAACATTAATGACGAGCCCGTCCTTATAATAATGCACACTAATTAGTATGTTGATCTACAATATCAGTTGTTCGCAAGCGTCCAGCAATCGTTCGAATTCCACACACATGAAAGCAAATACACACACAAAACCAAACCGTTTAAATATATGATTTATTGCAAAGTTCCAATCATGAGTGCATAGAAATAGTATTGACACCACGTGCGTCGTAGACATATAACGAAACTCATCGAGGTTCATTTGTCTAACGAATATGGTAACTAGACCAAGTTCACGTCCACGAGTTGTCAGAAGCACCCGACTTTTTAGCTTTATGGCCGTTCGAAAACATATGTCATGTGCAACACAACTTTGATTCATATTTTCCAATTTTATATGGACATATAATTATTTTGAAAAATGCAAACCAGTTGTTTGCATCAGTTGCAGCCTCACTTGACGCAGTTTTGAAAGAAAGCTAAACAGCAAGCAATTTAATTCTGGGGACCGTTTCACTAATATAAAAAGCTCTTGAGGAAAATTCGTCAATAAACGAAAACCGTTGTTAAACTTAATGACATCCTTTTTAAGCACAACTATCCGATGTTGAAAATGTCGATGTATTAACGATCCAAATTGACGATAAAGTCAAAAATCGAGTCTAAGAGCTCTTAGCAACGTCGTGAAATGAGTCCCTGGTAGCCGAATCCAATCAGGCATGATTCCAACTAAGTGAATACCCTAAGCAAAAATTCCTCATCGTGTACGCAAGCAAACGTCAAACGGTGTGGTATAACACAAGAATCACAGCAAGACAATGACGACAAAGGTATCCTCCCCGAAATGACTGTAATCATAAAGCTGTTCACAACTGCTGTTTTTACGGCAGACCCTACGTCAAATACTTTACATGCACACACAAGTCAGAATCCGACGAGAAAGTCACACAACCTAGATAGAAGTGTAGGTATTGCAAACAGTAGCCTTGTCCAAAACATTTTGTTTGTGTTGACGGATCCAAGTAAAAACAAATATTACGCTACGCTTGAAACCGTGTCTCGAACTATTGAATGCTACTTTTATATGACATATAGCTAAGCAAATGTTTTCAAAGGGTCAACTTTATGCAGGATTGTTTTTGACATTATCAGCAAAGACAGTGTTTGACGGAGGTCACGCGCATAGTTGTCATTGTGACGTATACACAGCGCAACGTACTGGAAACATCAATTGTCCTATCCATCATGTGACCGGTTGCTTAGCAAAAACTCCGTCTAGTGATGATGACAATGGATGGAGATCAAATGCGTATCGTTGTACATTTGGTTGAAATTGTGGTTTCAAAATATGTTCTTTATATAAATGACAAAAACACAAGAAGTTATTTAATTGACAAATGTATGCAACGATGCAATACTATTTCGTATAAGAGATGTCGTGCTGTAAGAGTAATGTAATTCACGCAAATAACCGTTGTCGACATTGTTGCCAAAGGTAAAGCGTGGTGGAGATCTGCAATAATGTTGATTGTGACGTATGCCCACCATGACGTCATGGTTACGTCAATAGATATATCCAGTACGTCGCGGTTACATTTGCAAGTGGCCTATATTCATGATACACTGCAGGTAATGTGGAACAAACATTTACATTTTAATTAAGTTATCCGACCAATTCAAGGCGTATCTGTAGGAAAAATATTTCCAACTTTTTTATTACCGATGTTATTTAATAATATCAACTTTGTTAGTGTGACTAATCTAGGTAATAATTACAGTTACATACACTGACATTGGTAATGTATAATAAATATAAAATCATAAATATACATGCACTTTAACGTGTGTCAACAGTAATAGTTCACAAAAGTGTATAAACACTGCTTGTCAATTCCACGATAACACATTCTGCGCTGTAAACAAGCATCACAAACATATATCATTGTATTTTTAAACAACACTCTACCAGCATGTTTGTTTAATAAGGTTACATAGATTTGAGCATGCATTATTGCGGACATGAAATTTGCAAATAAAATACTGCGGAGAATTTGTATATGTGGCTTATTATATGACTCCCTTTAACTGTGTTCCCTTATATAAATTCCACATTCGACATTATTGATGGTAAATTAGTTTCCATTCCCGCGTGAATATATATATATATATATATATATATATATATATATATATATATATATATATATATATATATATATATATATATATATATACATCCGTTACATTTCAACAAACACCTTCTTGGTTAAATATAACAAGCTGCTTACATAAAATCCACACGCAACACAACATTAATAATTCTCAATCCTCTTCAAGCAAATCTGTAGATAAGGGTTTGCAGACGCCAGTGCACGATCACACATAGCAGTCATTTAACCTAGGATCTTAAAGATACTGTTTGAAAGTCGGTCATTTATCCCCAGGAACTCAAAAGAGAACGTTTGAAATGTATTTTGTTAAATTTAAGTATAAAAAACGTACAAAAGACATAATATTTGTTATAGTCCTAACGTCTTTTTGTAACTATGACTTCATGAACTAATTGTTCATGAAGTCATAGTTACAAAAAGACGAGGTAATTGACATGGTCTTATACAGAGAATTGTGGTGATAAAAAGAGGTAAATAACCATGGTTAAATGACGAAGAGTAAATGACCGACACCTACATAAACGAGCAACATTTTACACCGAATTGGTTACAGATTGTTAAGTCATTGGGCTTTCTGCTTCCACAAACATTTGATCTTGCATCTTAACGTTTGTCCAGTAGTGTTGCAATCCTTTGCATCTGAAACAAATATTATAAACATATCATTGAATGTAATGTATCTGGGAGTACCCGTAAACAATATAGTAGAATAATATATTTATAAAATAAAGCAATAACAATAATATATGGCTCTATTCAAGTCACCAACAGCATAGTGCGTGCTTGACCCGTTACCTGCATGGCTGCTAAAAACACGTTTAACGATAATTTTGTACCATTCCTAACATAACTCATCAACTCTTTCATAGCATCTGGTGTTGTTTCGCCAACGTCATTCCTGTGCTCAAGAAAGCAAATATCGAGCATGATAATATGAACAGTTATCGATCAATATATAACCTGCCTTTTATGTCAAAGCTACTTGAAAGAGACATTGCATGCTGCCTGCTTGTCTACATGTCTGCTAACAATCCCCTTGAAGGATACCAATCACCCTACAAATGTCATCACTCCACGGAAACTGCTCTTGTTCTTGTACAGAACGACGTCCTCGGGCTGCTAGTAATTCTAGTTCTACTCGACATGTCGGCTGCCTTCGACACAGTTAACCACGAAATACTCCTCAGCAGTATTGAATATCGCTTTGGAATGGCTGCAGCATCGTGCTAGTATGTATCCGGTCACATCTAACCGATTGTGTATACTACAAGGTGGTGCTTCCAGTAAACCCAGCGTCGCTTGTGGCGTACCTCAAAGATCGGTGTTGGTACCTATGCTGTTCTCTGCATACACAGCTCCTCTCGGTGATATATTGAGGAGACACGATATCGGATCCCTACTAGATACACTGACGATAGCAGCTATACATCAAATTTGAGATGGCTGAAATCAACTGATTGTTGTCACTACGCCGAATTGAGCAATGCATAAACGATGTTTGTGCGTCGATGGTCGACAATCAGCTAAAGGTGACTGACAAAACTGTCGCACTTGTTTTATTATCAAACAACAATCGAATGAACCACAGCCGTGATCAGAATTGCGACAAAAGCCAAGTCCTACTGGCAGAAACATCGGCGTTATATTTAGCACCGAAATGTCAATTTACAATTTACATCCCTCGTGTGAAAACGAAAGCCGGAACCCGAGCTTTCTCGGTTGCCGCACCAACGGTGTGGAATTCGCTTCCTGCCAGTGTTAAATCAGAAGGTACTATAGTTTCATTCCGCCGACGTCTAAAAACCTATCTATTTAATGCTGCCTATCCTCCTTAGCCTCCTAGCTTCTTCATACATCCATTGACGACTCACGCAATGTTTTCGATTACGAGTTTGTTTAAGCCCTTGGTTTTGTCGCGCCACTGAGCTTTATCTTTCGAGGATATTGGAGCAAATGAAGTGATTATTATTATTATTATTATTGGTCAGCCGTGTAAAAGATGCCTGCTGCACATCATGCTACCATCTAAGGAGCATTGCGTCGATCTGATCATGCCTCACCCAGAATGCCACACTCCGCCTTCTATATTATTGTATTAAATGTTTGTATTGCCATTATTTTAAAAAACTTCTCTGTCTTAAAGACTTATCAGCACATTTACAAGAGGGGCCGATACACAATAATTCCAATATGTGATTACTCAAATATACTTGCATAAGCCGTTTAGACATAATTATATATAACTGTTACAATGAATTGCGTATTGTACATATGCTGGTGTGTACAATTTCATCCTAAACCCAACTTGCCACTTTCCTCTGCCGAATTACACACCTACCTCGACATTCATTTTCATCATTTGTTTCGCCAACGCATCCATCCTCTCACGCTCACGCTTGACTGCCTGCTCCCTCCTGCAATGTGAAGTGAATACGGCGGATGCAACTATTTGTACTGGAGACCGACACAATGGAACCTCGCTATTAAAGTCACCCTCATGACTGGAGCAATGTGGTCTGACTATCGAGGTGACTAATTTCATATGTGTTACCGTTAAACAAGTCACTGATACTTGATATATTTGTTAATAACGGTGATATTTTCTGTGACATGTATATGAATATCTCAGCTCATATGTTAATTTCTCATACTCCCTTCAATTGCATGTTATATTTGTAACGTGTGTTATAATGTTACAATGCCATACTTTGCAGTACGCCATGGGGACGAACTATTGTAATAGACACTGGCAAAATGCAACATTGACGATGCAAACTCTAGAGTAATATTCTGAGTTTAATGACTGGTGAATTTGAAAGAGTAGACACCGATGACGTCAGACAATCTAACAATGAGTAGACACCGATGACGTCAGACAATCTAACAAAGAGTAGACACCGATGACGTCAGACAATCTAACAAAGAGTAGACACCGATGACGTCAGACAATCTAACAAAGAGTAGACACCGATGACGTCAGCCAATCTAACAACGAGTAGACACCGATGACGTCAGACAATCTAACAACGAGTAGACACCGATGACGTCAGACAATCTAACAAAGTGTAGACACCGATGACGTCAGACAATCTAACAAAGAATAGACACCGATGACGTCAGACAATCTAACCAAGAGTATACACCGATGACGTCAGACAATCTAACAAAGAATAGACACCGATGACGTCAGACAATCTAACAATGGCACTGTCAGTGCGATTTAAATGATGTATTTTAAAAACAGGTATTCTAGTAAACTGCTTAACAGTAATGCTGATGGTTAGTTTCTGTAAAAAATAGTGTATATCGTTGAGAAATTATTTGATGGAATGAATGAGCAATTTATAAATAATGTTAGTGTTTTATCTTATGTGATAGAACACTTGTGTGTGTGTGTGTGTGTGTGTGTGTGTGTGTGTGTGTTTGTGTTTGTGTTTGTGAGTGTGTGTGTGTGTGCCTGCGTGTGCGTGCCAGGTCTGCGTGCCAGGTCTGCGTGCTAATGCAATGATAATTCGATAACCTATTTTATGTACAACGAATGATATAATAATGGAATGCGTTTTTAAAGCATGATTATTTTTATGGAATCAATCAATGACTACCTATTATATTAATGGTTAACATATTTAACCATTTTATATCAATTATAACTACAATTATATGTCCACACCAATGCTCAACATAAGGCGTGCGAACAGCATGAGAGAGCACTCATGAAAAACGTTTTCGAATGTATTAAGTAAAGGACCTTTGCTCTATTTTTTAGGACAACTAGTGGCTTGTAAAAAACGTCCCTTTTCACGAGGATTCTATGACACTTGAAGCTTAACATGGCACCGCTAGAACGGTAACCGTGAAGTGGCAAAACACACTTTTAAGCTCGTTATATCAAAACATTAATTGTGTTGGTTCACCATTGTCATTCACATCACCTCTTAGGGTAACGTGTCGTTGGGTGTTGTTGTACCATGAAACGACACATCTCTAAGTTGACTTAGATTATATTCTGACCTCTTCTCCTGACTGTGTTCCACGTCCATCTCCATCTGGCGTACATACTGTCTTGCGCAGAAGTGTTCCCACCAAATCAACTCTCTGTTCTGACCCACCGGGTTGTCTTTGTCTGGATCACAACAAAACCAATGCTATGAGCACAACTGTATTTGAGATTTAATGTATGGACGTTTTCTATATAATATCATTATATCTTTTATGTGATTATTAAGTCAAACAGAGAACAAAGCCGTTTAGTACCTGACCTATTCTTGGACAATACTAAACATCTTGAAAATAAATCATAATCTAAATATTGTAGTTACTTATATGTTTATGGTGATGTATATCATATTTCAAGTTGTCTCGCATATGTACAGAATTATGCTACCAACCTTAAAATGCACTAAATCACAGCAATAAACATAACATGCTGTACGTACGGACTGGGCTCTCGCTTTCTTTGTTGGACTGCTCTTGTTTCCTTTTGCAGATGAGGCTTATTCCATTAGTGATCCATACAACTAACTGGCCAAAGTGATAGACAATGTTGAGAGGTACAGGCATTGGTGGTCGATCGTGGTACTCCTTAACGGCTCCGTAGCGCTGGGAACACCAAACCTGGTGTACGTTTCCCTGGATTTTCTGAAATGTGTAGCTGTAACATAAACATGTACATAATAAAATAACTAGTCAATAAATCGTAGCTGTTTCTTATTCCTCTTCTTCAAACTACAGAACTGTGACATTTGTGGGCGTTAGAATCAGGATGTACTCTTTTAAATATTACTGTGAGATTAATCAGTTATATTTGAGTTATAAACCACCTAATTAATGCTTTTCTTATACTGCCTAAATAAAATATTCTACCTGTAATATAAAACAACTACAAATATGAATAATATATATGTAAGTGATTATCTTACAATACTAAACTCTGCAATGCACGCAGTTTTGTTAATCCTGATAACATTATTATTTCATATAATTCTATGCCTACATTTCACTAGAATTGTGATATATTAATAATTTTTAACCGTCAATTGACCGAACAAATAACTCTGCAGAGTTTCTAGTCTGGGCTTTGCCTATACTATCATTATAAAGCATGGTCATGACCATTCAGTTCATTTCGCCAAACTTCGGTTGTATCTGACGAGTTCACTGCATTTTAAAATCAAACGTCATTGCGTGGTTCACTGGCTGTGCATGAATATTTATTGTAATTTGGCTGCATACTTAATCACCCACGTGGCAGCAAGCTCAAAGTGATTCACACAAACACACTTATTTGTCGGCTTGTTGCGGAGATAACAGTCATGTTATGCACATATTTGCAAGATAACAATAGCAGAGAACAAATACTTATGCGAAACTATCATGTTTTGATATAATACACACCGAATGCATATCGGTTTAAATAGACTCTCCTGTAACTCTCCACGCTGTGATGAACATGTTGTCAAAACAAGGTTTGCCCAATTTATATGTCTCAGTTTTGTTGAGTTTCTGAGTCACCTACCCTTACAAAAGAGCCAAAATAAGAGCCAATGGTATACCATTGAATACCATTGAATACCACTGAATACCATTGAATACCATTGAGTACCAGTAAAATAATATATATATTTTCATAATAATTTATCATCCAATTTTAACTAATATTTGAACATTTATGTAAAGCGCCTGAGAGCAATGATATTGATTGATTTACAAATAAATTGTATTATTTTTATTATTTAACTAAGAATGATAGTTATCATGAAACCTTATATATATATATATATATATATATATATATATATATATATATATATATATATATCACATATATATATAATCTAGATAGAGGCCTATCTATAAAATAGTAAAAATAAGTATGACATTCATTGCATTACGTATTCCTCGGTGTGCTAAAACTACAAGTACACGATTAAACAAAAAATAACATAACTATAATGTCATGAGGATTACTATTTTAAAATGATGATAATGATCATAATTTCATAATGATGATATGATATAAATTGCATAATGTGTGAGTAAATGCATTTGATGAAAGTCCACATGATCACATCACAGAAACGCTAATCTAAAATGGTGTCTGTAGAAGTGTTTTGAACTGTGGCTGTGTCTTTGCTCTCCTGACACTGTCCGGCAATGCATTCCGCAGAGTGGCTGCTGCAACGGTAAAACTGTGATCATTGTGAATGACCAGTCTAAAATAGGGTTCAAATAAAATCACATCTTGATGTTGTACTGCAGTGTCATAATAGAGGCATCCAATGTGTGACTGTTTTATTGTGCCAATAACAAAACTAACATAATAAAAATATTGATTATTCGGATGCATTAGATAATATAAATATGAATTAAAATATAATAATATGTTCTCACCTGAAC
>OZ024863.1:48871819-48876819 GCA_964017155.1 Oasisia sp. SBJ-2009 | reverse complement strand
ACCGGCTTTCACATGTAGGTGTCAGTATCACGTATTACATGTGCTTCATCTGCCTTCCCAGCTAGGATAAACTGTCATGCGGCAATTCCTCAAGCAACAGGTGGTTTGCCCTCCTAAGATGCGTGGTGACGTCTTCACAACTGCTGCGGTTGATACCATTGACCATAACCGTAGCTCAACTCCTTCATGTCACAGGAACTGCACTGCCTTTGCAGGTCAAGGAGTTGGTCGCAGCGTTGTGATTTTTGGAGATGTTGCAGGCCAACAGGCAGTGGGCCATTTGCCAAGCTACTATGCAGATGTTCCACCGGTTGTCAGTAGCTCCACGAAGGCACCTGTACCACCTAGCACTGTGGCATGTCCGAATAGGGAGTACCCTGACAAGAACATTAAGACAGAGTACTGCTGGCTAGAAAGTGTGCGGAAGACTCTTGCATTTGCATCTGATGATGAAGAGAACCCCGTGAATCAGAGTGTGGACAACATGCCCTGGGCTGCATACCATGCACGTCACCAGCCTGCAGAAAGAAAGGTAATCTGTCCAAGTGCCGTACTCCCCCTGTTCCACGAGAGTGCCCACACGACAACAATGGTCAAACACTCAATGGACGTAAAAAGAAAGGCTGTTCAACATCTAAATGCTGCGCAGACGCCAGTAGTAACATTTGACCAACCGTTGTACGCCATTGCCAAGCAGATCCAGGGGAAGTGGTCAGAGAAGACAAGTTCGTTGTGATGTTTGGCAGTCTGTATATAGAGATGGCCGCTCTGGGGATCCTGAGTGATTGATTGCAAGGCAATGGCTGGATTGAAGCACTGGTACACGCGGAGATCAGCGCAGCAGGCACTGCCGACTCCTTCTTGCGAGCAGCACATGTTGCTCGCACCAGACGTGTCCACCAAGTAACGGCGGCTGCATTGTACATCCTGCAGTATCGGACTTACAATAACAGTGACACAGATACAGAAGATGAGTCTTTGTGGTTTGATGAATGGTGCTCTAAGAGGGAAGAGAGCTGCCCTCAATCGGTTGAAACTGTTTGTTGGCTCAACGACAAATATAGCAACTAAGGAGAACCAGGAGATGACATCAATGAAAAAATTATGTCGAGGTGTTCTCACGACTCTACATTAGTTGTCAAACGAGAGATGGCAATCTGGAAGACTTCTTTCAACATAAGAACCAAACATGGCCACCAACGCTCGGCGATGGAGGAGGATTACGACATGGTACCAAGAGTGACATTCTGACATGCCTAGACGACCTGTCTCCATCTCAGAGTAAGACAGCTGATGCTACCTGTATGTTTCTAGGTGGAGCTGCTATCATTCAGACGATGACGCCAACAGCTGCTAAGACATTTGATGAATATGCCCAGCGGGTATTCATCCCATATATTTCTTTTCAGTTACGCAGTGTGTCACTTGTGAACCTCGTTTCGGATACTTACAAGGACGTTTCCCTGAATGGCACAGGAAGAGCCAAGGGCGGAAATGGTGTAAGAAGACATATGGTTTGGAAGGATGCCGTACCAGGAAACTGGCAGACCTTTCTGCGGACTGAGAGAAACAATACATAACTATTCGGTTTCATGGCCACGGTCCTCCTTCGGGCATTCTGTAAGGAAGAAAAGAAAGTTGTCCTCACCGATGGGAAGCGAGTGCTCAGCACACAGCTATTGTAGGATGTCCACAACCTGGCCCCATGCAGCCAAGAAGAATCTGATAGTCGTATGCTACTGCATGTATCACACGCTGCACAGCATGGCCACCACCAGATGCTCATTTGCACTGTTGACACCGGTGTTGTGGTATTGGCTGTGTTTGCTATACATCACCTAACCACTGAATGTGAACTGCGGCTAGCATTCGGAACTGGCAAGAGCTTTCGCTACATGGCAGCCCACCAAATAGCTGTGAGCCTTGGACCAGAGATGCCATGTGCCCTACCAATGTTCCATGGTTTGACAGGGTATGACACTGTGTGGAGCTTTGCTGGACAGAAGACAGCATGGCCAACATGGAAGTCAATGCCGGAACGAACAGATGGACTATTAATGCTTGCAGATGGACCAATGGATGTCCCTGATGACGCAAGGTGGACCATGCAAGAAGGAAGTTCTTTCCACAAAACAAACTCGACGCAGCAAATCCCGCCTATCCGAGATGTTCTAGAGGAGCATGTCAAGAGAGCAGTCTACCAGGGTGGTCACATCTGGGTGAAGACATGTTGCCATCACCAACTGACTGGGAGTGGGTGAAGACAGACGGAGTATGAGCCCCACTGCACTACATTTCGGCAAGAGTGGTTGCAGAAAGCGCTGCATGTGCAAGAAGGCTGCACTTCAGTGCAAAGGCCTCTGCTTCTGTGAGGGATAATGTGCCAGCTGATTCTAAGATCTCTCGTTTACTCAAACATTAAAGTGCCACGCCATGATCCATGGGAAGTTGTCAACTTGTCACGTGGAGTTGTTATATTGTTTGTGAAAGGAAGCATTGTTTAAACCAGATTTTTGGTAGGCCTAACAACAGACAAATTCAAGCAATTTATTAACGGTAGTAACGAGTCCTTATTATGTGTAATTATGAAAGTATGCATGAGATTGACTATTATATATATATATATATATATATATATATGTGTGTGTGTGTGTGTGTGTGTGTGTGTGTGTGTGTGTATGTATGTATTCATAAGATTGACTATTATAAATGTTATCTGAATCTTGAAACAGCTGTATAATTCATAGCTTTCGAAAGTAAATAAGATGGAAATGTAAACAGATACAGATACATAAAAACATGTAATTCTAAGATAATCATAGCTTAATGAATATGCAACCAAAAGGTCCAGAGGGGAGCCCGTGCTCCATTCCCCCGCAGACACACGTTTAGAACATTATGCGTGTCCATATTCGCCTGCGCAGCTTCTACTGCATCTAGGTTTTAGACGTATCTTGATATGTCAATTAATTTCATATTAAATACATATATTTGATTTTTTTTAAGAAAAACCCTGCAATCATATATGCAACGATTTTGCATTGGAATAATTGAAATTGGTTATGATGTATTATTGTGATTAATATCTGGTAGACAGACGCGACAAAAATGCGACTCTTACCTGCCGGATTTCTTCCACAAACATGGCAACAACCCATGTGCACAGCACGATCCACCAGACGGTTACATGCGGTATCTCTGCTAACATGACGGCACTGAACAGCGTCAAGAAGAACACGTGGAATACCTATGGGGAAACAAAGCAGTGTGCTAACACATTGTTTTGATGTATTCATGATTGAGTGCACAAATTAGTGCACGTTTTCATAGGACATCCATGCCTGTAGAACTAACATTACTTCTTTGCTTTTCCTTGCAAACTGTTCACCCACGTTTTTATTATGTGTCTCACTCATTTGTACACTTGAATGGATTTGTTTGAATAAACACTTCAGTGATGGAACACTAAATATGATATAATTACGAAAATAATTGTTTTACAATAAAGACACAAAATAAACGAAATGATGTATCTGACTGTGTAAACGCTAACAATCTGAACGCTAAAAAATAGATTGACAACTATATCATCAATTATGGATAACACAACTATTGATGTCCTGTTCATTGTCCTCTTTGAGTAGTGTCTTAGTGAAATATGTTTAATGCGGTTAAACATATTTGTATTAAGAACAAGATGATGACATATCTGCTAAGTTTGCCATGAATCTGGATAAATACGTACAGCAATTGTTAGAGAAAGTATTGTAAACTTACTGAGTTCAGACTGAAAATAACTCGAGGAGCATGGTAGAACGCGTGGAATTTCTCGCAGTACGTGAAGGGCATTGACAATCTATCAAAATGAAAAAAATTGTTTCTTAAAATGGATTATGGCCAGATATCTATACATGATATATGCTTGAATTACCTGCATAAAGCTATGCTTACACTTGTCAAAGAAAAGAGCAATTTCACAATATATATATATATATATATATATATATATATATATATATATATATATATATAGTGTATATATATATATATATATATATATTTATGTATCCTACCAGAAAGCAATGAGGCCGTAGCTCGTTTGGTGCAACAATATAAACACTTGACAACATATATTAAGTGTGTAAAAGGGCAAATTTTATTACCAAATCCTATCCTACATACATGATATATAACATTCCCAGCACTGCTAATCTTCCACTAGTATTTGGAAGCAACAAAGGTGAGGGGTCAACCGCCGTAATCATTGACATCTTAGTAGATATTGGTGTCGCCATCTACCGATCACCACCAATACATTAACAGTTCTTAGTTACAAGACGACCGAAATACAGCGATGGCAGTAAAAAACGTAGTTATTGTGACATCTTAGTACATATCGGTGTCGCCATCTGCCGATCACCACAAATACAATAAAAGTTCGTAGCAACAAGACTACCGAAATACAGCGATGGCATTAAAAACGTAATCATTGTAACGTATTAGTACATGTTGGTGTCGCCATCTGACGGTCACCACAAATACATTAACAGGTCTTAGTTACAAGACTACCGAAATACAGCGATGGCAGTAAAACACGTAATTATTGTGACATCTTAGTACATATTGGTGTCGCCATCTGCCGATCACCACAAATACAATAAAAGTTCGTAGCAGCAAGACTAACGAATTGTAGCGATGGCATGTAAACACGTGTACGTAATGCACTGTTATGTCTAAATACATATTAGGGTCGTCATGTACAGATTAATATAAATACAACACAACATGAAAATACACATTATAGAATAAGTAACACGCAATTGTACTGTCCTAACGTGGACCTACATACACTTATACAATACATGGTATGCACATTATGTGTCTAAAGAGGAGGCGGAGAGGAGGTGGAGGTTTTCAAATAACTCTTAAACTTGTGTTGTCTTCGCGCGGGCGGTAGCAATCGAAGTGATGGCGGAGGCCCGCTCCCGCCTGATCTCGTG
>OZ024863.1:48854319-48866819 GCA_964017155.1 Oasisia sp. SBJ-2009 | reverse complement strand
TGACGCAGACTGTCTGGCAGGTCGTTCCACAGGCGCGGCGCCGTCACAGAAAACCACGCCGGCCATAATGTTCTAGATTGTGGCGTGGAACTCGCAGGAGACGGCTTCCGGCTGAGCGAAGGTGGCGACTCGGCGTGTATTCCGCGATCATGCGATGTATTCCGGCGATGTATTCCGGCGCTAGGTTGTGCATCGCTCGGAAGGTCAACACCAGTATCTTATAGGTTATGCGCCATGGACCGGGCAGCCAGTGAAGCGCTATTATCACAGGCGTGATGTGGAGGTGGTCACGGTGTCGTTGTTGCGTAATCAACACTGCAGTTCTGGACTCGTTGTAGTTTCTGCAGCAATCGCCCATTTATGCCAAGTAACACAGCATTACCGTAGTCTAGCTTCGATGTCGCAAGACCGTGAACGATAGTTTTGCATGCAGCAATGGTCAGGCAGTGGCGTATCTTAGCGATGTTATGTAGTTGGAAGTAAGCCGCCTGACATGTACGTGTAACTTGCATCGTCATGTCCATCCCGCTGTCGAGAAAAATGCCGATGTCTCTTACGGTCGGTTGAGGCATTATGCGACATCCACACACGTCGACTCCCGTAATTCCAGGTGGGACTTTGTCGTTAGGGGCGTAGAAAACAATCGTTTCGGTCTTCGTCTCATTCAGCAGTAGTTGATAGCTCATCATCCAACGCTTGATGTCTATGGTGCATTGTTTGGCGGGTAGCAGTGTTTGCGCTACAAGGCTGGTTACGTGGAAAATCGACCTAGAGTTGGGTGTCATCGCCATACATATGATATTTCAGGTGGTGTTTAGCAAATATGGCAGTGGGTGACATGCAGTAGATGGTAAACAGTAACGGACCAAGTACCGATCCATGAGGTACACCACAGTTCAATTGTTGTCGGCGAGAAATGGCATCGTTAATCTTAATAGAAACTGTTCTGTCCGACAAGTACGATGTTACCCACGCCAGCGCCGATTCACAAATGCCAATGGATTTCATTTGCTGGAGTAGAATAGCGTGGTCCACAGTGTCAAAGGCGGCAGTGAGATCAAGGAGGACGAGTATTACTCCCTTTCTACGGTCAAGTGCCTGCATGATGTCACCGTGAATACGCACGAGTGCTGTTTCGGTGCTATGGTGCGGACGATACGCGCTCCGGAACGGGTCAAGCAGTTTGGTTTCGTCAATGTAGCGCCGAAGGTCAGCTGCGACATGTCTCTCTAACAATTTTGTTACAAAGCTGAGATTAGATATAGGGCGGTAATTGTTGATGTCATTTGCGTCCAGACCTGTCTTCTTGAGCAATGGCATGACCAGCGCATGCATCATTTCAGCAGGTACAGTTGCAGATCCTAATGACACATTGATGATAGCCGCTAGTACTGGTGCAAAAATATCGATGTTTGTTTTCAACAGTGTCGTCGGCCAAGGGTCTAGAGCGCAACATTTCGAAGGGCATTCGTTCACGAGGATAGATAGTTGGGCATCACGACAATGCATTGTACTTCGGATATTCATAATCTTTTCGGAGAAATATACTCGAAAACGTTCTGCCAAATCCTCGTGGGAGTCACTGCATTCGGGTAGCACTGGTGGTTGTTTGCGTCCGGTGATCTCATTTGTTACTCGATACATTGCCTTCACGTCACAAGCAGACTTGTTTTCACAGTAAAATGCAGATTTACAAGCCACTGACTCCTCTCTATAGGCGTTTCGCAAACTCGTGTACATATCTCTGTGAACTACTAACAGAACCTGTCGCCACCACCGTTCCGCACGACGAAAATAGTCGCTTCGCCTCTGATAAGTCACTGTTGTACCACGGTGTCTTCGGTCGGATGATGATAACACGAGTGATAAGTGGTGCGTGTGAGTCAATGAACCCAGCAATGGTAGAGTTGTACTGCGTGTAGAGTTCGTCGACGCCATAGTTGGGGTTATTGAACAGGTCCGAGTTTTCGAGGTCAGACATTCGTTTGGTGTTGTCAATGCTCGCATATTTTCCATACTTGATTTGTCTCCTCGGTCGTGTTGGTTTTCCTGTAACCAAGTCGCATCGGATAACGTGGTGATCTGTTAATAAAGTTTCGACGGATAAAGAAGATAATACATTTTGACAATTTCGTGTAATGACCAGGTCGAGGATGTGATCTCCAACATGTGTCGGCTCTCTCACGTGTTGTCTAAAATCAGCCTCTTGAAGGAGTTCAGTGAAGTTTCGTGTGTTACAAATCCTATTGTCACCGTAGTGCACATTGAAATCGCCCAAGATTACACAAGCGGTCTAGTGTGTGGCGCAACGTTCTAGCATAATGCTGAACTCGTCGAGAAAGGTTTGAAAAGGGACCGATTTCCGGCCGGTCAAAGGAGGTCGATATACTGTCACGATTCGTATGTCCCATCCCGCTTTGTTAACGCGCAGTACCACTTCCAGTCCTTCGAATGATGTAGTAAGCAAAGGCGTCGATGAACACAAATGAAACGACGACTTATACAGCACGCCAACTCCGCCGCCCCGTCGATCGGTACGCGGAAGGTGACGGAAATTATACCCCTCTGGAGATTTATGACAGCGGTGCCACTAGTCGAAAGCCAAGTCTCGGTTATTCATACAATATCGAGATCACGATCGACGATATAATCCCAAATAAGCTCTGCCTTGTTGCGCACTGACCGACTGTTGATCAACGCCAAAGACATTTTCCTGGTCACAGTGGCCGTTACTGCTGTCGCCGGATGTGTCAACACTGTTGCCGCTGGTGTGTCTGACGTACATTCTGCTGTCGTTGCTGACACTATTGCAGCTGCTGCCGCCGCTGTCGCCGTCGTCGCCGACACCATTGTTACTGACGCCGCTGATGCCGTCGCTGCTGACGCTGTCGCCGCTGACGCCATCGCTGCTGACGCCGCTGATGCCGTCGCTGCTGACCCTGACGCTGTCGCCGCTGACACCATCGCTGCTGACGCCGCTGATGCCGTCGCTGCTGCCGCTGACGCTGTCGCCGCTGACGCCATCGCTGTTGACGTCGCTGGTGCCTTCGCTGCTGACGCTGACGCTGTCGCCACTGACGCCATCGCTGCTGACGCCGCTGATGCCGTCGCTGCTGACGCTGTCGCCACTGACGCCATCGCTGCTGACGCCGCTGATGCCGTCGCTGCTGACGCCGCTGACGCTGTCGCCGCTGACGCTTTCGCTGCTGACGCCGTCACTGCTGACACTGTAGCCTGGGTATCAGCCTTGACCGATGCCAGGTTTGTACAGTTCACGCCGCATTGCCGCCAAACGAGTGCAGGGCTTGGTCGAAGTCCTGTTATCTGGCGAATTGGGTGTTGCTTATTACGACCTGCCCTGCACCCACGGGTGAATGCAGAAATACCCGCCTTCTTAATTACCTTAAACAATGCACGGGGCAGCACAGGCTTGCGACCAGTGACAGAAGCAATGTCATTGCTGAACAATTCCTGACGAGTGTAGGCAATCACGGCTCTTGGTACAGATGCAACATTCGTGTAAAAGTCCCGAAATGCGCCCACAGGATAGAAACTTCGCATTTCGGCACAATACAGTCCAGTACTGTGTAGCATTATACAACTTACTATAAAACCTCAGGTGTGTCATAAAAACATAAACCGCATAAATTCACATCTAAAACGAGCATTCCATAAATCGATGCCACTGTCGGCGCATTGCATTCTGATAATATTATTCCTGAGCGCAATGTCATTATTGAATTATCGCAACATCAGAAAGAGCAGCATACCCTTACAGGAGTTACACTACTAACTTATGAAATGTGTGATGTCATAATAAACGTCAGGCCGTCCTACATTGGCCTACGTCTATTTGTATGTTAGCGTCAATCGGAGGCTGGACATTTTTGCTAGTGTTACTTAACGACACGCTAACATGTTTTCTGCTTCAATCTAAACTAAAATAGCCAACATGCCCCACCTTTAGTTCAGTCCAGAAGAATTTCGCAAAGTCCAGATGCCGTCTGATGACCGCCCAGAGCAACATTAGCAACAGTGGTTGGTTGTTGTCAGAAGTCACCTTAAGATAACTACCAACTGAAGTAAGCTTCTTCCGAAGCTCCTCGAAACAACTCTAGAAACACAAAATGTTTGCGTTATGCAAGCAATGGATAAAGACGAAGCATATATATATATATATATATATATATATATATATATATATATATATATATATATATATATATATATATATATATATATATATATATATACATATATATATATATATATATATATATATATATATATATATATATATATCAGATGTGTCGATACCAACTCACAAGACAAAAGGATATACTCGAATGAGAGAACGGTTTTATGTGTTATTATAAAGTATAAACAATCGGACACACTAGTTGACAGTTATCTCAAAGATTCATGACCTGTGTTATTGCAAAGAAGTCAAGACATTGTGTGTTTTTTAAATAGCACAAATGTAATTTCTAATATATTACTTACTGTGACTTACTGAAATGCAACAAATATATCAAATAATGTCTGCGGCATTTAATTAAACATTTGTTAAAGCTAACTATATGTACTTAAAGGACAAAAAAGGCTACGGCTTCGTGTCATACACCTAATAGAGTTTATACAAAGTAAACATTTCCACATATACTCAATTTTTTAACGTCAGCGGTTTACTCAGAATGTGACTTTAAAGTCTAAAATTCTAACGAAATCCACGATGGTCTAGACGCCGCCATAGGTGAAGGGTTAATTTAGCTTGGCCATTCAGCGCGCGGCATTCTATATCTCGGTCAGCTTCCGGCGACGTCGTTAAGGGTCAACAACTTCGAGTCTTCGACAGTTCGTTCAGTTGGCGTGACATCTAGCAGCTGCTTATAGACGTATATCTAAATCTGTGGTTAAATCTATGGTAAACTTTAGTAATTATGCCTTCGTGTTCGGCATACGGTTGCAATAATAGTTGAAACAACCGGTAGTATTGAAGCAATGGATTCACGTTGGTGATTTGCGGGCGTACTGTTTGGCACTTTGCTCGGTCAATTTTGAGGAGAAATGCTTTGATGTAGACATGTATCATCAGTTGATGGGATGATTTCAGCGATAACAATAATTGACAACTTTATATTTACCGTCATCAGCATGTTACGCGCGTTGCCGAGTTGCATCCATTTCATGACAACGGCCAAACCCTATGCAGGGAATCTACGTGGAGAGCGCCTCGATCACCGTCGTGACGTCATTCTTCGTCTAAGATGGGGTAGCGCATAGAATTTGGATGGCTGGGTGTTAAAAAATGTTTTTCTGGTAAACCGCTGGCGTTAAAAAATAGAGTATATGTGGAAATTGTTACATTATATTAAATCTTGTAGGTGTATGCCACGTAAAAGTTAACTTTGTTTGTCCTTTAATGTACTTTGAGAAAATGTAGAAAATACACAACCAAAGCTGTGCACACAACATTGTATATTTACCTGTTTTTCTTTCGTCATCTGTTCTGCAATCTGAAATCACCATTATATGTATATGTATATGTATATGTATATGTATATGTATATGTATATGTATATGTATATGTATATGTATATGTATATGTATATGTATATGTATATGTATATGTATATGTATATGTATATGTATATGTATATGTATATGTATATGTATATGTATATGTGTATGTATATGTATAAGTATATGTATATGTATATGTTTATGTATATGTATATGTATATGTTTATGTATATGTATATGTATATGTATATGTGTATATATATATATATATATATATATATATATATATATATATACATATACATATACATATATATACATATACATACATATATATATATATATATATATAATATATATATATATATATATACATATACATATACATATACATATACATATACATATACATATACATATACATATACATATACATATACATATACATATACATATACATATACATATACATATACATATAATTATATAACCACTTTCCTTATTGGAGCAAACATTTTAATCAATGTAGCAGTGTAAAGACAAATAGTCGTTTAGGGGTTTTAGGAATTATATCAGTTGTAATTTTTTCTAAAAATAAGTGTTACATGGTAAACAGCTTAACTCGTTTTCTATTTTCGTTAAACATTTCGGATATTTCGACGATAATAGTTCTAAAATCTATATTTTTAGAATTAAAATATGTATTTATGAGTAACATACTTACCTGGCTCCGTCGCTTCACTAGGTGCAATAGACTTGGCCGCGCCCAAGTTGCTAGCCATAATTAATGAAAATGATAAAATGACCTGTCCCTACAGCTCCCACTACCTTAGTCAATCACTGAGCTTCTTCTCTTTGCACTTGGCAGGAAGGCTCGTACTGTGATAGGTAAACTCCCTATAGCGGAGAAGGAGGGAGGGTGATAAGGTGAAGCGACGGAGCTAAGTAAGTACGTTACTCATAAATACATATTTGAATCCTAAAAATATATAATTTATTGCCTAACATAGACTTAGCCTGGCTCCGTCGCTTCACAAGGTGCAGAATCTAGGTGAATGATGGTGGTATATAGACAATGTTATCTCTAATGATCTCCTGTTGGGTGCAGAATTGATTCTGCAGCCACTATCGATCCTAGTTGGATGAGATCAGCAGAATAGAGAGATAGGTCCTTGAGATAAAAGTCGGTGAAGGTGTTATTATAGGTACCAGCTCGCAGAATCTGTTCCATGGAGACCTGTCTGTGGAATGCGAGCGATGTAGCCATGGATCGTACCTGGTGTGCCTTAACCTTGTGGGACTCAAGGAGAGGTGTAGGAGAATTTGTGTAGCACTCCAGAATCGCATTCCGGATCCATCCGGAGATTGTGGATGGTACAATGTCTCGTTTTGGCCCTGGTTTGAATGACACAAACATGGATCTTTCTAGGTATAATCTTAGTGCCGTATTGGGCTCAGGAGTCGGTCTTCAGCCATGACATTGCTCAAATGACGGTCAAGTGCTGGAATAGTGCAGGAAAGTACGCATTTTGGGCCCTTCCCCAATACTTGCGTCTTCGATATCAATGACAAACCTACTCGTACAGTCACCTGTATCCAGCCTGTGGTCCGTTGTCGTCGGACGTGCTCAAAAGCATGGGTTTCGCCCCGACGTTTGCCGGAAGCAAGCGCAATGAGAAAAACGATGTCCATGTAAGCAGCTGATCTGATGCTTGGTCTAGCGGTTCGAAAGGTGGTTTTGTCAATGCTGACAGAAATAAGGCGAGATTCCACTCTGGAAAATGACGTTGATGTTGCCTCTGTTCCATTTCGATATTTCGAAGTAGCGATTTCAGTGCAGGATTCCGTCCTACTTCCGCCCCGGAAGTGGCACGAAGAGTGCTGGCGATTGCCATATGATAACTTGTAATGGTCGAGATGGCCAAATGTTTCTCCGCGTGAAGGTGGAGAAGAACATCCGACACTACACTCTCAGAAGCTGAGAGTGAATTAATGTGTTGTATGGTACACCAAGCAGTGAAGATCCTCCCCTTGGATTTATAGATCGCCAGAGTAGACTCTCGCTGGGGTCTACTGACACGTGAGGCAACGTCGACCGAAAAGCCTCTGCTGTAGAGGGCATCCCGGATACTCCCCACGCGTGTAGCTGGAGATTGAACGGATCGCGATGGATCTGACCTCGAGGCTGGGATAGTAACCGAGGAATGTTGGGTATCCGGAGTGGAGGTTGTACTAACATCCCTAAGAGTAGTGGGAACCAGATTGCCTGGGGTCAGTGTGGGGCAATGAGTATCAGTTCGCACTGGTCCTGTTGTGCTTTCTCGAGCACCCTTGGTAACAGAGTTGGTTGTGGGTATGCGTATGCCCACAGTGTCTTCCAGCTCATTGACAGAGCGTTTACTGCCATGGTTGATGGGTCTGGGACGGGGGACACAAATAGTGGAAGTTTGTGATTCCACCTCGTTGCAAACAGATCCAATAATGGGATTCCGCATTCCCGAGTCAGTGCTCGGAAGACAGATGGGTGTAGAGACCATTCTGTACCTGATATCTGGGAAGGGCGTGACAGGATGTCTGCAAGGACGTTCAATTTCCCCGGGATGTGTCGTGCCCGAAGCACTGTTTGGTTGGCCTGACACATGAGGAGTAGCTTCTTGGTCAGTCTGCACAGCTGTACTGACCGTGTTCCGCCCTGCTTGTTGATGTAGGATACTACAGTGGAATTGTCTGACGCAACCAGGACTGTCAGACCCATAAGCTTCCGCAGCCAGAGGAACATGGCTCTCTGTATAGCTGCTAACTCGAGTACGTTGTTGTGGAGTGTTTTCACGGTTGTTGTCCATACACCGGACATCAGTTGATGGGATGATTTCAGCGATAACAATAATTGACAACTTTATATTTACCGTCATCAGCATGTTACGCGCGTTGCCGAGTTGCATCCATTTCATGACAACGGCCAAACCCTATGCAGGGAATCTACGTGGAGAGCGCCTCGATCACCGTCGTGACGTCATTCTTCGTCTAAGATGGGGTAGCGCATAGAATTTGGATGGCTGGGTGTTAAAAAATGTTTTTCTGGTAAACCGCTGGCGTTAAAAAATAGAGTATATGTGGAAATTGTTACATTATATTAAATCTTGTAGGTGTATGCCACGTAAAAGTTAACTTTGTTTGTCCTTTAATGTACTTTGAGAAAATGTAGAAAATACACAACCAAAGCTGTGCACACAACATTGTATATTTACCTGTTTTTCTTTCGTCATCTGTTCTGCAATCTGAAATCACCATTATATGTATATGTATATGTATATGTATATGTATATGTATATGTATATGTATATGTATATGTATATGTATATGTATATGTATATGTATATGTATATGTATATGTATATGTATATGTATATGTATATGTATATGTATATGTATATGTATATGTATATGTATATGTATATGTATATGTGTATGTATATGTATAAGTATATGTATATGTATATGTTTATGTATATGTATATGTATATGTATATGTATATGTATATGTTTATGTATACATATATATACATATACATACATATATATATATATATATATATATATATATATATATATATATATATATATATATATATATATATATATATATATATACATATACATATACATATACATATACATATACATATACATATACATATACATATACATATACATATACATATACATATACATATACATATACATATACATATAATTATATAACCACTTTCCTTATTGGAGCAAACATTTTAATCAATGTAGCAGTGTAAAGACAAATAGTCGTTTAGGGGTTTTAGGAATTATATCAGTTGTAATTTTTTCTAAAAATAAGTGTTACATGGTAAACAGCTTAACTCGTTTTCTATTTTCGTTAAACATTTCGGATATTTCGACGATAATAGTTCTAAAATCTATATTTTTAGAATTAAAATATGTATTTATGAGTAACATACTTACCTGGCTCCGTCGCTTCACTAGGTGCAATAGACTTGGCCGCGCCCAAGTTGCTAGCCATAATTAATGAAAATGATAAAATGACCTGTCCCTACAGCTCCCACTACCTTAGTCAATCACTGAGCTTCTTCTCTTTGCACTTGGCAGGAAGGCTCGTACTGTGATAGGTAAACTCCCTATAGCGGAGAAGGAGGGAGGGTGATAAGGTGAAGCGACGGAGCTAAGTAAGTACGTTACTCATAAATACATATTTGAATCCTAAAAATATATAATTTATTGCCTAACATAGACTTAGCCTGGCTCCGTCGCTTCACAAGGTGCAGAATCTAGGTGAATGATGGTGGTATATAGACAATGTTATCTCTAATGATCTCCTGTTGGGTGCAGAATTGATTCTGCAGCCACTATCGATCCTAGTTGGATGAGATCAGCAGAATAGAGAGATAGGTCCTTGAGATAAAAGTCGGTGAAGGTGTTATTATAGGTACCAGCTCGCAGAATCTGTTCCATGGAGACCTGTCTGTGGAATGCGAGCGATGTAGCCATGGATCGTACCTGGTGTGCCTTAACCTTGTGGGACTCAAGGAGAGGTGTAGGAGAATTTGTGTAGCACTCCAGAATCGCATTCCGGATCCATCCGGAGATTGTGGATGGTACAAAGAGTGCTGGCGATTGCCATATGATAACTTGTAATGGTCGAGATGGCCAAATGTTTCTCCGCGTGAAGGTGGAGAAGAACATCCGACTCTACACTCTCAGAAGCTGAGAGTGAATTAATGTGTTGTATGGTACACCAAGCAGTGAAGATCCTCCCCTTGGATTTATAGATCGCCAGAGTAGACTCTCGCTGGGGTCTACTGACACGTGAGGCAACGTCGACCGAAAAGCCTCTGCTGTAGAGGGCATCCCGGATACTCCCCACGCGTGTAGCTGGAGATTGAACGGATCGCGATGGATCTGACCTCGAGGCTGGGATAGTAACCGAGGAATGTTGGGTATCCGGAGTGGAGGTTGTACTAACATCCCTAAGAGTAGTGGGAACCAGATTGCCTGGGGTCAGTGTGGGGCAATGAGTATCAGTTCGCACTGGTCCTGTTGTGCTTTCTCGAGCACCCTTGGTAACAGAGTTGGTTGTGGGTATGCGTATGCCCACAGTGTCTTCCAGCTCATTGACAGAGCGTTTACTGCCATGGTTGATGGGTCTGGGACGGGGGACACAAATAGTGGAAGTTTGTGATTCCACCTCGTTGCAAACAGATCCAATAATGGGATTCCGCATTCCCGAGTCAGTGCTCGGAAGACAGATGGGTGTAGAGACCATTCTGTACCTGATATCTGGGAAGGGCGTGACAGGATGTCTGCAAGGACGTTCAATTTCCCCGGGATGTGTCGTGCCCGAAGCACTATTTGGTTGGCCTGACACATGAGGAGTAGCTTCTTGGTCAGTCTGCACAGCTGTACTGACCGTGTTCCGCCCTGCTTGTTGATGTAGGATACTACAGTGGAATTGTCTGACGCAACCAGGACTGTCAGACCCATAAGCTTCCGCAGCCAGAGGAACATGGCTCTCTGTATAGCTGCTAACTCGAGTACGTTGTTGTGGAGTGTTTTCACGGTTGTTGTCCATACACCGGACACCGTCAATGTATTCCAATGTGCTCCCCAGCCGATGTTCGATGCATCTATGAACAACTACTGGGTGTCTGGTTCTGTCAGGGTAACAGGAGCTCCCCTCAGAACATTGTGTGCTGATTTCCACCATTGGAGATCTTCCCCCGCCGGTGGGGAAAGAGGTATCCACAAGTTGCTGGTTAAAGTATCGAAATCCCAATGTTGAGAGATGCAATGTTGGGCTTCGCGGGTGTGTAGCCGTCCCAGAGGAACCAGTTTTTCTGTGGACGCAAAGAGACCGAGTAGGATATGTCATGTATGAGCACATCCTCCTTGGTGTAGCAGGAATAAGCGAATCAGGGCTTTGATTTTGTGAGTTGGTGTGACCTGGAAGGAAAATAGGTCGAACTGGTATCCGAGTTTAGTGCGCCTACATTTCCCCGTAGCTGCGGTCTGTTTGTTCGGCTATCGTCCCCAAATAACGAGAAACTGCAACTAGTTCTAGTAACGCCGGTTGGGACGCAAGTCGGGACGCAGATTGGCGGTTCGCAAGATGTAAGAACCGGGCTCCGGCTACGCAATCTGCCTGGGTCGGGTTCTGATTGGTCGAACGGTTCATGAGTTCGGCCCCGTCCGGAGGCCGGCCGAGTTTTTCTCCGGTCGCCTGGCGACACCAGCCGAACTGTGTGACGTCTCGGGTTTTCGTCCGGCTCCAGGATTTCCCGGTCGTTCGGTGAGCTGGGCCGAACGAGGTCAATCTCCGGGTTTGGGTCCGAGGGGTCGGCTCCGAGGGGTCGGCTCCGAGGTATGTCTCCGGTTTTTCGCCCGGAGCCGGCCCTCCGGCTTAAATCCATTGACCTAGACTGCCGGATAAGTGCTCGGATACCCTAGTAGGTAATCCAACTGGCGGGACATTGTCATTTGTCTCGGCAGTTCTGCCGAACGCCCAGGTCGATACTGAACCTCCGGAAGCACAGGGCCGATTAGTCGTGTTATTTACGACGTTAGTTACTGATCTCTGTTCGCGGAGAAGGTAGAGGATTTCCTCTAACATGGACTCATGGTTCTGGATTATCTACGGGGATGGTACTGGAGAAAACCCCAGGAAGCTGCCGATGGAAATGCTACAAGTCTCTAAGCGAGCCCGCTTGTTCTTGTGGCTGTGTTCCTCTCTAAGCGCGGGCTTCAGATTTTTAGATGGTTTATCAATAGACTGCGTCTCTGTTCAAACGGGCTTGGGACTGTTCTACTATACCTGCCCAAACTATGTCTGTCCACCTTGACCAAGTGTCGCACTTGTTGTCTATTGTACATCTATGACAAGAGCGACACTTTTTTCGGATGGTTATCGCCCCCACGCATCAGTCAAGTAC
>OZ024863.1:48841819-48851819 GCA_964017155.1 Oasisia sp. SBJ-2009 | reverse complement strand
TTTACGTGTTTCTTCTATTTTGTTAAATAGAAGTGTTACAGAGTAAACAGCTTAAGTTTGTTTCTATCTTCATTAAACGTGTCGGTTATTTTGACGATAGTATCTATAAAATACAAAACTCATGCTAATCATCCTCAACAACAGTAATACCAACACGTACCTTGCGCCACTTCTCTTTCTGCTACAAACAAAACCAAGACTGTTATTTATTTACTGGTACATCACTGCTGTCAAGGCATTCTATTATAGATATGTGCTTACTGCATTCATGTTGTGCTGTCAAAATGACCACATTTACGGTTATCAAATACCTGCCACTGATATTATATTCTTATATGAAATTATAATGGAATCAAAATACCCTACTTAATATGCACACTGTTTTTTCCATAATGTAAATTTGTTAAACTGGCCAATAAAAACTGTTCTGAGATGAGAAACATCCGTTATTATTTGTATGTTTAAGATCGTTATAAATAATACTAATACTATAAATAAATAATAAGAATGCAATTTATTTGTACACTAATTTCCAGAGTTGTGATCTGTTCTGTATCAGAAGTAACACAAACAAGTTGCTATTCAGAAACATTACAAAATACGAAAAGAACTTGATCGTGAACATGTACCTGTATGCTCCCTCGCTTATAAAGACAATACATACGTAATTATAAATAAGTATATCAATAGAAATATATTAATGAATATATAATATAAATATTTGGCTAATTTAGCCACTTAAATATTAAAATGGCTAAAACTGCAATTCTAAATAACCCTATGCTAAAAATATAAAAACATACATAACCTATAATAATAATAATAACAATAACAACAAATAAGTAGACAATAACATATTAATTAGTAAATAATAAAAAATAAGCAAGTATGATAGTAATACCATAAAAAAATAGTAATGTTACATTTTACGATACAGTGAGTAAAATGTATAAAACACACATTAAAAGCAAGCTTGAAATAGTTAGTCTTAACATAGATATAAAGCAGCTATATTTTAATTTATGGTGTTAAGACGTGTGACACACAAATCCTCAGGTAGCGCGTTCCACAGAGTACCTCCTGCATGAGAAAATGAACGGCGGCTTCTTGATGGTTGTCCTCACTACAAATGTCACGTCTTAACATCTACATCATAAGTATGTTTAGCCATAATTCGTATATTTGGCTAACATACTTTTTTAATACATCTATTTGTAGCAAATTAGCAGTTAAAATGGATAGTAGACTGGCAAAATTAAACATGATGAGGATTTTTTTAAACCATGCATATGAGTTTAAGAGGTGAGGTTGTATGAGAAAACAACTCAGGTGAAACTTAAGAGAAATCCATTTACAGGAGGAGACCTTACAAAGCAATCAAGGTTTGTTGTGTAAAATCGTGATTTTAAGTTAATTAATAATTTGTTGGCATATGAGGAGTCATAATATAATGTTGCGTTCACCTGGTAGAATTTCGAAAGCCTCTCGCATGTGAGGAAATCGCACCAACGGGTGTCATTCTTTACTTGCATAAAGAACTTCACAAACTCAGGCTTGTCATCAAGAACGGCTTCCTCCATGAGGTCTTTCAAGTCTATGTCCTTCGTCTAATGGAAATTAAACAAAAACACAGTCGCAAATTAGTAGTTTGCGAATTCTAATAAACACAAATTTTCTAAAAATTAACTAGTGCATTGGTACATCATGAACTGAAAATACTAGTTGTGTAGAGCTGTATTTAGGTATTTGTTATTTTATTATAATTATTTGATACAAATATGTTTCATAAGAAGATTACACACTTGACGCAATTGTTAACTTTCATGAAGAACGTGACAAACTCAGGCTTGTTTTCAGGAACGACCTTCACAACGAGGTCATCCAATTTAAGGTCGGTTGGAAATCAAACAAAAACGCAATTGCAAAGCCTATTCAAAACAAAATGTATCGTTACACCCTTGAAAATAAATATTAAAGGTGTAACAATGCATTTATTTATTTTCAATGTTTCTTTTCTTTAAATGATAACAGTGTGTCTTAGTTAATTACTCACTTGATCCGAGTTCTTCAGTATTTCCTTTGCAACATCAATGCAGTTCCACGCCAGCGACTGTCTTAGAACCATCATGTCTACTATACCTTCCTTCTTGCACTTGCTGACTAAACAGATTACCCAAATATGTCTTCAGAAAACGATCATAGTATCATAAATTGAAGAGTAATGAATAATGACTGCAAATACCTTTGTTATAACAACAATTTTGTTAAAAATGTATTATTCGAAATGTTATGTAGTATAATCTATATATCACTCACTCACTCACTCACTCACTCACTCACTCACTCACTCACTCACTCACTCACTCACTCACTCACTCACTCACTCACTCACTCACTCACACACTCACTCACTCACTCACTCACTTACTGCCATACTAAAACTGAGACACAGATGTTTGACTAATTGTTATTCTTTTATATAATCAGGAACGTTTTGAAACTGTAAGTTGGCAATAATACTTATATAGACAAAAATTGTATCATAAAAAAATTATATGCAAATGTATAGCATGTACATATTTACTGGACAATATATCAGAAACATGATGTACCGAACGTACCAAATAATTTTACATGGAATTTGAATTAATGAAATCAAATTTGTTTCTATGTGAATGCATTGGTGTGTTTGAGGAACTTATTGAATTCGCCACTAACCTTTCAGAAGAGCCTGAAGAATGATTTCTTCAATTTCCATGGCAGAATCAGAAGAGTCCAGCTGGAGGATGTTCATGTGATCTTTCTTCTTAAGACAGGTCTTCACTAATTTCACCACTGATTCCTTCTCCGATTCCACCATGGAAGGAAAGGTTTCCTGCACTAGCTCCGTCACGTATGTATGAAGACGCCTACATGTAGAATAGGGCGTGTAAGTCTCGCGCGCGAAAACGAGGCAGGGGGCAGTTGGGGGCAGAAGGTCCATATTCTCCATGTTAACGTACATAGGACTTCGTTTTGTTTTTGGTTGTAATAATCGAATTGTTCCAATCTAACAATTTCAGTTACACAGTCCGAAAGATTAGTACAAGCAAAAGCAGTTGAACACTTTGCCGGTGACAATGATCACGGAAATCATAAATTTGAATCGATTATAATGGTGGTTGCCATGGCAACAGCGGCAAGTCCTTGCGTTTGGCGATCTTGACTAATAATGAAAAGTGCCATTGTTCGCACAATACAACCTGTTTGGACCAAACGTATACATGTGTTATGATTATGTGCACTTAGACAATTTGTCAGATATAAGTGCTTATCGAAACCACAACGTACAACTACGTAAAATGCAAAATCCGTAAAAAAACATACGGCTAAAATGTGTGGGGAGTGTCTATTATCTGCATTACATAAATCGCTATGTCTATGATAGTGTGGTAAACTCAATATTAAATCGGACATTTAAGATACGAAAGGTATAACACAAGATATTTATGGCTTGAATTTCCTAATATTCATCAGTCGGAAGTTACAACTGTCATCCATCGAATATTATTCTAATGACCAGTCCCCAAATCAGCTCCAATCGCGCGGAGTATCGCCGTGTATCGTGACACACTTACGGGACCTATATTAACAGTACTGTGAGCTAACGAATGATGTTGATAATCGGTATACAAAGGCATAGGAAGCATCGGGTGTATTAAAATGTAGCCTCTATTTTATGGGAGGCTGGATATATAATTAGATCTCGATAAATAAGGAAGGGGTGCATTTTGGTGTCTGTGTATGTGTTAAGACGACTGCAATTTGAATTGGTGGTGCGCTTTGGGGAGAGGGTACAGGGGAAAGTTTTAGGTTAGCCAGAGCCCAGCAAATGTTTACCATATCCCGGTAATAATTGCATAGGAACATGTTTATTAAATTTGTTACAGAAAATGTTAATCTAATTTAATGTTCAAGACATAGAGTCATCTGTGTCGCTATATGTAACACATTATGCCACCATTAAGTGCTTAGTACCGTACGCACGTGTTGTCTTCATACAATAAATAAAGCCTTACTTACGCCTCATCAGATCCTTTCATCGCTTTCTTGTATGCAGAAGCAAGAACGTCGGCAGCACGACCAGATCCCTGAACATAACTGGATCATTATTTTCTACACTTAGCAATACAGAATATTTATTTAACAAAATATCGTATCAGCGGAAGCATCAGAAACATTTGAAAACGAGCGTAGTTGAGAGCAGACTGTGATGTGCCGCACATGTAGAGCTAGAGATGTATCGAAAGGAAGTAGTTCGTTCCTCTATCCTCTACCCAGAATTAGCCAGCATAGTGATTTCTAACAGGTCTATCGTGTTGAACGTAAAATAGGATTTCGATGGACGTAACAAAGTATTGGCGTCAATTCACCCTGCCTATAAGCAATATTGCTATTAGTTGTTGTGTCATGTCCAGTAAACAGTAATTTATCAGTAAATGAATGGAAGCTGATTGTGTAGATGCTAGTACTGTTAATATGTTTAAAAATAAAATTGATATATACCTAAGAAGGGCGGGATACATTTAGGTAGATAGGTTGGACTCTCGATAAGCCAAAAGGCTTCCTTGTTCACCAGCCATCTAGAGTTGATTCTCTAGGTGGCAATCCTGTTAAATCTTGTCTCTGTCTGTCTGTCTGTCTGTCTGTCTGTCTGTCTGTCTGTCTGTCTGTCTGTGCTTGTGCCCGTGCCCGTGCCCGTGCCCGTGCCCGTGCCCGTGCCCGTGCCCGTGCCCGTGCCCGTGCCCGTGCCCGTGCCCGTGCCCGTGCCCGTGCCCGTGCCCGTGCCCGTGCCCGTGCCCGTGCCCGTGCCCGTGCCCGTGCCCGGGCCCGGGCCCGTGCCCGTGCCCGTGCCCGTGTCTCTCTCTTTCTCTCTTTCTCTCTTTCTCTCTTTCTCTCTTTCTCTCTTTCTCTCTTTCTCTCTTTCTCTCCTTCTCTCCTTCTCTCCTTCTCTCCTTCTCTCTTTCTCTCTTTCTCTCTTTCTCTCTTACTCTCTCTCTCTCCCCCTCTCTCCGTCTCTCCATCTATCTATCTATCTATCTATCTATCTATCTATCTATCTATCTATCTATCTATCTATCTATCTATCTATCTATCTATCTATCTCTCCCTCTCTCTTGCTCTCTTTCCCTTTGTCTCGTTTTGCGCCGGCCCATCCCCCTGTCCGCCCGCCCATGTGTGAAACACTAACGTAGTGTTGTAATACTAACCTCAATGATGACAGCTGGTGTTCCTACTTCGATTGCATCATGCACAGTGTTTATGGCTGCAATACCACCACCCACGACCACACTGACGACCGGAATCTTGTAAGTTGCTGAAATAGTGTAGATGTCAAACAATCCAGTTTCAATATAGGCTTTAGCGACTTTTTATTTACAGTATTACAAAAGGAACCTGTTAGCACATAAAAGAGTTAATACATGCTAACAGTTTGCCACTATAATCTACATGCCTGGCGATGGAAAATACGTGATAGCATTGCAGGAGATCTGCAAGTCTGTCACATATATAGTATCAATCAATATATCAATCAATCAATCAATCACTTAATCCAAATCACGAAATTAATAACAAAATCCCTACTGTCTCTATGGATATAGACCTATCCAAAATCACCATGAGCGTTCGTCCCCGCACATTTATCCATTACCGAAATTTGGGGAACTGGCTCACGGCCTATGTTAATCAAAGTGTTCACATTAATTGTTAACTCGGTATGTGATCTCATCTCAAACTGAATGATTATAGCAAATGTCTGATGTACCATGCACTAAGTATCAGCTCATTTGCATGACTACGCCTCCATCAAAAGTACTGAGTGGAATGTTTTGTTACGAAATAATACGCAGACCACTGTAAGACATGTTGATTACATTGATTTATGAAACTGGTAGTTTTAAACATGCCGCTATTCGTGTATTTACTTGAGATGTGTGCCTCCAAGTCGGCCCTGAACTTGATTTCCTTTCCGTACACGTGTTGTGTGCCATCATCGACCAGGAAGAAATGGGTGTGATTGGGATCGAGAAGACTGCGGTTTTCCTCAATGTCAAATTGACCTTGGTAACCAACTGGGTGAGAACTCTGCAACAGTTGCAACTGGACATTTCAATTTTTAAATTTCACGATGCGAAGCTACTGATATTATCAACACAATTTAGTTACATAAAATGATATACTCTTCGTAGCAAACGTAAACAGTTATAACTAACAGTGCTGGGGGAGTTCACTCTCACGGAGTTCAATAGATGAAAGTAAAACACTACACACATATTACATAATTGCTTGCAGCACGGGCATGCTTACAAATAAATTGGAAAGTAAACATTTGTTTTAGCATTTTGTTCTGATATGTCCAATTGTGTTAAATGGCGATACTTACACCATGGTCAAGCAAATATTCCTTTCCTTTTACACATCCCCAAGTTGATATCCCTATAGCAACCAGACCAGTCTTGCTGCCGTATGCCACCAAACGATCATGAACGGCCTCGCCAACCAGTCGCATGACCCCGGCTTGCGTCCCTCCAGTTATGATCCATGTGCCTAAGAATATAGCAAAACTGCATTATTACCAAATTTAATTACTGTTGTATATGGAGTCTTTGAAACTGTCTTTGACATATAATTATCACTAAGACTGGATTGAACTATATGTGTTATAATATAATGAAGAATACGCTGTAAAAATAAATTGCCTGCCTGCCTGCCTGCCTGCCTGCCTGCCTGCCTGCCTGCCTGCCTGCCTGCCTGCCTGCCTGCCTGCCTGCCTGCCTGCCTGCCTGCCTGCCTGCCTGCCTGCCTGCCTGCCTGCCTGCCTGCCTGCCTGCCTGCCTGCCTGCCTGCCTGCCTGCCTGCCTGCCTGCCTGCCTGCCTGCCTGCCTGCCTGCCTGCCTGCCTGCCTGCCTGCCTGCCTGCCTGCCTGCCTGCCTGCATACCTGCATGCCTGCATACCTGCATGCCTGCATGCCTGCATACCTGCATGCCTGCCTGCATACCTGCATGCCTGCCTGCATGCCTGCATGCCTGCATGCCTTGTTGAATCAGTGTTTTTGTTGAATGGTTTTGATTGTTTCTCTTTATCATTGTAGAACGTACACCAACGAACACCTTTTAACTAACTCAACATATTGGAACGTTTGTTTTCATAAGGTGTTCTTTTACAACGGCATGAAAAGTTGACCCTACTCAAAGAGGATCCTTTTACATCACACCAACCAGAAATTCAATGGCCTGCAGTATATACGGTATTTAACATCAGTCTCATGTTTAGCAGATTGTCTAGTTCATTATGATGTGTGATTACCTGTGTTGTGCGCCACCTCTATAAGTCTAGATAACATCTCGTTCGCTCCAGGATCCACTGACGCATTATCTGCGCCGCCGGTGACAGATATCAACACATTTGGAGGTTCCACTTTCCATGTTTCATTCAGCAGTTTCATCGCTATGACCATATCTGTCTTATGGTCAATACGAACGTACTGCAAGTACAACAACACTATTAAAACTATAACTGCAGTAATCAACACTTTCGGTATTCATGTTGGTCCTTGGACTATTTGCTTCTGTCTCTGTCTCTGTCTCTGTCTCTGTCTCTGTCTCTGTCTCTGTCTCTGTCTCTGTCTCTGTCTCTGTCTCTGTCTCTGTCTCTGTCTCTGTCTCTGTCTCTGTCTCTGTCTCTGTCTCTGTCTCTGTCTCTGTCTCTGTCTCTGTCTCTGTCTCTGTCTCTGTCTCTGTCTCTGTCTCTGTCTCTGTCTCTGTCTCTGTCTCTGTCTCTGTCTCTGTCTCTGTCTCTGTCTCTGTCTCTGTCTCTGTCTCTGTCTCTGTCTCTGTCTCTGTCTCTGTCTCTGTCTCTGTCTCTGTCTCTGTCTCTGTCTCTGTATCTGTCTCTGTCTCTGTCTCTGTCTCTGTCTATTACTCTGTCTCTCTGTCTCTCTGTTTTCTCTACACATGCATATATATATATATATATATATATATATATATATATATATATATATATATATGTGTGTGTAATATATAACTTATTGTTCAAGAGAAACCGAGGACTAACTTTTCTTCTTCTTCTTACCTAAACATAATTTTACAAGAATATGGAATAAAATAGACGAAAGAGTAAGAAATGTTAAACACAGGTCGTTGTTTAAACAAATGTTATGTGTTTTCTGCTGAAATAATTAATAATAATAATAAGATATGTTTAAACCCTAGATGTCAAGATGCTAATTACCATAGTGTTTAATTTCGTTCTTAGAAATAGCCGAAGTGAAGTAAAATCTTGTTTGGATTCATCCATGCTCATCCATACGCTCTTACAATTCTTACATAATTAATCTCATTTATGTTAAAAATGTTGTTGTAAAACTACAAATGTGTATCAAAAGTATTATATGGTTATTTTAAATGTTATTTTGGCTTTTAACCAAGTGACATCCTTGCAATGCAACACACTGACAATTTAATATATACTTTAGTTTTATTCTTGCATATGTTGCGTTGTGAAATAACAGTTACTTATTTATAAATATATATATATATATATATATATATATATATATATATATATATATATATATATATATATATATATATATATATATATATATATATATATTGATACAAACTGGCGATGTAACTAAAAACACTGCAAACTGCTACTTTGTGGATTTTGTTTTTTAGTTGTCAATAATTCACCAGTACCAGTTGACAATGGCGTAATTGCCGGCAAAAGAAACTAAATTGACATACGAACAAAACATTGTAATAGTGATAACTGCTGTCCTTCATTCGTTACACCTGGTGGGTGTAAGCTGGCGTGATAAGATAAGATATCTGATTGTTACTAGATATGTTCACTCATCGAATGCCTACCTTGGCGACACGTTGGCCACAAGACGTTCCTTCGCTAGGACTACTTGCATTGTGTTGGCCATCGTATGCTGATCTTGGTTGGTTATCGTCGGGGAATGTCACTTCTCCGAAAGCATCAGTTGGTGATAACTTCCACGAATCTTTGCACTCCGGGTGAACCGATTTTGGGTAATTGCAAACGGCACATGGGCCTCTACTTACATAAATTAAAGCCATTTCACTTGCATTACAAAAAGCAAAATACAAAGTGTGAAGTTCTGTGAACCTATATGTACACAACTGCTCCATTGGCTTTGTTTTCTCTTTAATTTTAATTTTAATTCGATTACAGGCGTTCTGTCCTATTTATTTTTATTTTGGTACAAAACATATCAGTTAATAAACATATAGAAAAAAGAACAATATTAGGATTCAGTCATTATAGAACTTAAACAAATTATTCAAATGTGGACATGTCAAACAACGATGGTATATTATAAACGTCATATATATATATATATATATATATATATATATATATATATATATATATATATATATATATATATATATAACCACAACCGACACAATATATGTGTAAACATTCACCTTTCGGTTCCTAAATATTTGCAACACTCCCTTTTGTTGATGACAGGTGAATCGTTGGCCTGTATGAATACAATGTATACAAAAGGTGAGAAAAGTGTGTTAATGCACAATCAAAATACAAGCAAAATACACGGACGTATAACATATAGTACACAAATTAAAACATTAACAACTGATAGGAAACATAAATACCTAACCATGTGACTATGGAATTTGAATTAAAAATTAAAGAAAGGAAATACTGCTCCGAATACAACTATAAATTGAAACGAATAGCTCTATTTAATATTGAAAACAGGGGATGTGTAATGGGTAATAACATTGTTAGATTATTTGGGGGAATAACTTAAGCACAACATCAATTAGTGCATTTATGTATTTAGAAATTGTTACCCGTGTTTAGAACAAAGTACACGATATCAGAGGCCATATCATAAGGAAGAAGTAGATACTCTAGAAAGAGAACATTTCAAATAATTAAACAAATACGACATCT
>OZ024863.1:48806819-48836819 GCA_964017155.1 Oasisia sp. SBJ-2009 | reverse complement strand
TCAACAATCTAGTTTTGAGCAATCTAAAACATTTAAGGCACATAGTGACTTAGGGTTACTGTGTGGCACTTTTAAATGTAAAACGTATGCTAAATCTGAAACTATGCTGCCAGATGTTAATATTCATTTGACAAAACAAACACCCACACATGCATTTAGAGGTTGGTAAGTTATAAGTGGTACTTGAAATCGGTGAATTGTTACTTTTAGTATTTGCCAATATTCTTCCAACTAAAATGATTAACACTAGTTATTAAACAATAATTTTGCTCAAGCACTATGTACCTCTCAAATGTATACAAACCACAATAGCAAAAATGACAATGGCAGAATCCATCATTTTATCTAGTAAGCTTTACTGATAAATTGTAATAAATCAATGACACTATTTTACAGCAAATTCAAATGACTGTGTTATGTTTGCATATGTGTAGTTGAAACTTGAAACACTGGTTTGCTTAATAACGCTGTCTATTGTAAACAGGGATCACATTTAGCAGGTGCCCAGGGGATGGGGGTCCTGGCCCCCACATTTACTGTCGGGTCCCTGAGATGTCCAACTCAATGGACCCGATCAAACACAGCGGACTACAGACAATTATATACATTAACAAACTGTAACATTTATAGCCTGACAACTTCTATCCCCAAAGAGGAAGAACGACCAGTTCTAAGCAGCTCTGATTCAGAGGAAAATTAAGATACAACCCTCCATTGATCCGTTTAAATGATCATCAGTATTTACTAATGAAGCTGCTACATAGGCTATACATGATGTTTGTACAAATAATAAGACATCTACTGCCACTTATAACGGATGATAAATGCCTGTTCTGTTCACCGATTTAGCAGTATTTGCCCAAATATAAAGGTAAATATAATGCTTGGGTGATAGCAATTAGTTGCTCTGAGGCAGACGGAATATGATAGAAGCCAGCACTGATATTGATAACAGGCCTGGTGTAAGGCTCGTTTCAAGACGACCGATTATAAATTGAAAACATTGTAACGGATGCAATCTTGTGAGAAGTTCCCGTCAATAGAATGGCTTTTATTTCATGTAATCTGTCAAGTTGTATTTGTGCCTGCGGAGGGAGGGGGCGCGTCGCATCCAGAATATTCAGAGCACGTGAACATTCGTGGTACTTAATTACATAAATCTTATATTCTAGCTTGGCAAATGTTAATTTGTTTCCACAGCATTTAACACGTATGTAAGAGAGTTAGAATAAGATTTCATTACAGACGGATTTTTACCAGGTCCTGTTTTGTACCTGGCATATTGCCCACGCCAGTACAAAATGTGTTATATATTATTGTGTTATATTGTATTTTTACGCATATACATTTATACCTATATAACATAATACAAGGTAATATGCAAGGCAATTTGTAAATTATCATCAGTTGGAAACCAGAATTGCCAACAATTGTCTATCTGTATTTTCGTTCAATAAATGTTTTCTTGAAACACTCAAACATTAATTGTAGTTGTATCTATAGTTATAGTTTATTGCTCGGAGTACACTGTAGGATGAACATTTCGTAAATAGCATACAGCTGACATGACATACTGAACTAGAGAAACTATAATTAATCGGAGATGGCATTGTTTTAATTTATATTATATGTCAATGTAGTCAAGAAATAGTACATATTTTAGGTTGTATATAAAATACCTATAGGCCCTCTGGGCAATTACAGAATAAATAAATATATAATATTATACATAGTAGCTAATTAATAATAAACGACTACAACAATCCAATATTTGTGTCAACTGTAATTTATTAATATAAAATAAAATATATTAGTAAACTATTAATTAATAAATAGTAAACGTTATATGCTACTTGAGCTAATTAAAAATAGACATAAAGAGTGAAACGTGTAGAAAAACTAGACATTATAAGCAATCTTGAAATAGTGTTCTAGCATCAGACATGTGTTCCACTGAAGTGAAGCTGACTTTGCTTAGACCTTTCTGCTCTCCCGTGTATACTGCTCAGATGTGGTGGAATTACAAAGTAGCAAGTATACATAAACTTAATGTGGCTTGCAATAATGTGTTTCGCTTATTGCTAAATCAGCCTAAATACTGCAGTGCCTCCACCATGTTAGTAGAATACCATGTACCAGATAGTATAGCTGTAATTAGAAACCTTGTATATAAATTCATGCGGAGACTTGATGCCTCTTATAATAAGATGGTAATTGCAATTATCATAAGTGATATAAAATGGCAATCCAGGATAAAAATGACATTGGATCAAAATGTTGTATATACATAATAGTTTTTGATTGAATGTACCATTGTGCAATGTTTTTTCTATTTACCATGTGCAATACTTTTATATTTTTCTAGTCACTTGTATTTTTTAATGTGTATGTGGACATCTGTATGACAGTCTGAAATAAAGATATTGAATTGAATAGAAATGTGAGACAGACACCATGAACTCAGCAGTTGTAACTTGCTGAAACATTTACTTCCCGTAACTCTCCCATTACGTCTCTGTTGTTCACATTTCAGACGTTCTAAATACATTTCTTCATACTGCGACATAGCCACCTGGCGATCATAGCCTAAAACTGACTTGTAAAGTCTCTTATGTCTTTTTAGCCTCGGTTACCCAGGCTCCGTGAGGTGACAGCACTTTTAAGCCCCTCACACCCGCCTGGGGAAAGAGTGGGTCTGCATTTTCGCGCCAAGGCGGCCTTACCCCAGATTAGGGTAGAGACGTTGATTGGCTCTCAGGCCAACTATGAAATAAAAATTAAAATAACGATATACTTTTACAAGATAATGATATCATATGAAAACTATTCAACATTGAACTTATATATTAACACAAAAGTAAGTAAAAATTCAAATTTACAGTTATTTATCAAATATGAATTACGGCAGGATTAACCAGTATCCGTGAGGTGGCAGCATTGGCTAGCTCCACACGGATAGCATACACATTAAATAAGGATACCTTTTTATCCAATAATGCTGTATTAGAAAAACTATTCAAAATTAAACTTATATTAACACAAAATAAATAGAAATACAAATTTGCAGTTGTTTGTCAAATATAAATTACGGCAGTGTCCATGAGGTGGCAGCATTGTAAAGATCACGCGGATAAACAAACAAAAGCCGACAAAGTAACCAGACTGTCTTCTCGGCGTAGTTCCGCAGACGACCGACAGTCGGTTAAGCGAGACTAATGTCTTTTACGAATGTTGCAGCTAATCACGTGACCCACACTGCAGACTTCCCACATTTTTGGGATGGCAATCCGTATTAGTGACCTAACATTTTGTAAGAATCCGTACCAATCCGTATCATTAATCAGATCTTCCAGTTAACTATAACCTAAGTTACTAAGGCCTTTCCAAAACTTTTTTCCACGGTTTTTATTATTGCCATATATTGCGACCAGTTAACTGGAAGATTACCGAACTTTACTTCACTTCAGAACAGACAGTGTCGTTAAATAATGACAATTTATTTCAGCAGTTCGCGCCTATGTCGAAGTTTCACTGGCAAGCGTCAACACTTTGAACTAAGAAATGCAGGCGATTTCATTTAACTCGGCGTCGAGCTCCATTTCCTATACTGCTTTTTATAATCGTCACGCGCCTGTCCTGCGCCCCGTTCCCATGCACCCGTTGAGCCACCTGCCGCAGTTTTCAAAACTAAAATTGACCAGCACGCCATCTATTATGCGCTACAATAAACTAATCGGTGGTTTAATTCGTTCGTTTCGAATCGATTTACTTAGTCACTAACAATAAACAATCATTCCATTATTAGTATCACACGATAAACTTCTGCATAAGATCCGTTACTATAGGATAGGCGGAAAGACCAATACATGGATCAGTGCATTCTTGTGTTCTCGCAGTCAACAAGTTGTCGTCAACGGACACACATTGCAGTCAGCTGGTGTACTCTCGGGAGTCCCACAAGGAAGTGTGTTGGGGCCTATAGTGATTTAATGTACATCAACGACATCGCGGAAGGAGTGACTTCGCAAATGCGCATGTTCGCTGACGACAGTATTGTTTACCGTCAGATACATACTCCCGTTGACCATTTCACACTCTCGTCTGACCTAAACAAACTTTTCTGTTTGGCAGATGGATTTTAATGTGTCAAAGTGTGCCGTCTTGTCGGTTACTACATACCTGTCAAGTATACCGATTTGGTCGGGAGTCTTCCGGTCCGGTTTAAGACATGTCTACCGGTCTATCGATCAGGTTTTCTATTTAAGCAGTTTCTCCCGATATAATAATAAAATCTCCCCCAAACATCCCGACCCGTAGATTTGTAGCAAATTCGAACATCAAAACATGAAAATGCTTATTCTTGCCGATAGATGGTGCTGTTACGATGGCCTTGCGCGCGATTTGTCCTATGTCTATCCGGGTACTTCGTAAGTTGAACCTTGACCTGCGCCATTTTGAAGCACGCAACGCAAGAAGCAGGTCACGATAAAACAGCAGAAGCAATAATTGATCATGGCAGAAAGGAAGAAGCAACCACCATAGAAAAAAAAGATATACATGCAAGTTTCAAGATAAATGGACGGTCGAGTACCTGTGGGTATGTAAAAGTCGACAAGGTATCGAACATGCCTTTTGCAAAGTGTGTGTGATAGACATCAAAGTGGATCACGGAGGCAAGCATGATCTGAAGAAGCATTCGATCACAGAGAAATATACCCGGCTGCAGAAATCGCAGAACACCACAGCTCGTGTGACGAACTTTTTTACAGTGAATGCAGATACAGAAGATTCGAAGCGAAACTCTGTTCACAAATTTCGTTGCGGAGCACAACTTGCCGTTCCCAGATTCGAAAATAGCTAAGACATTATCCTGTGGCCAAACCAAGACGACGATGATTGTCAAAAATGCCATCGTTCCAGCTGTGGTAGAATAACTTGTGAAACAGTGCAAAACTGGGCCTTTTTCAATCCGGAGTGACGAATCTAATGACACTAACCAGCAGAAGCCTCTAGCAACTGTGGTTAAATACGTTGACGAGGTGAGGGAGAGAGCAGTCACAAGATTCCTGCACATGCCAATCTGCAATATTGGCACAGCACAATCCATATTTGACAAACTATATGCCACATTCGAAGCAAAGGGAATTCGCTGGAAGAATGTAGTGGCCTTCATAAGTGGTAATTGCAACACAATGGTAGGGAAGAGAAACTCTGTTGTGACCAAAATCAAGGAGAAAAACTCTGCAGTGTTTGACGTTGGCTGCGTGTGCCACTTGGCCAATCTCAGGTAGCCAAGACATTCTCTGGAATCATCCCAGCAGACAAGATCTCCAAAGTGGAAGAGGAATATGAAGAATTCCAAATCACACCAGAGGCTGTCCTACTTAAGTATATCAAGAATGAAGGTAGACTGGATGAGTACTAGGGACAGGTAAACTTGATGACGAATAAAGTCACAAAGGACCCAAGGTTCCCGCTCCTGTCAAGACTCGCCACAGCCATGCTCACCATTCCCAACAGTAATGCTGATTGTGAAAGGGTTTTCAGCATGGCCAAAAATATCCAAACAGATTACAGGTCTGATATGAACAACAGTACCTTGTGTAGCCTACTCTGTGCCAAAATCAATCCCAAAGAGACATGTTACCAATGTCAGCCCAGCAAGGCACTTTTGAGAGCTGCAAAGTGTGCTACCTACAATTACAATAAGGAACACCCAACCAGAAGTGAGAACTAATCAAAAGACTTGACACTACACATCTGATGACCGTGACATATTCTGTGTTTATGAACTAACTCTTGGTGTTCATGTGATATGCTACTCGTCTTGTGATATTTTTCAGTATTTGTCCCAATTGTATAGCCTGTGATCCAGTGGATAACACCTGTTATTCCCAATGTGATAATAACCATGTGATAATTTGTTCAATGTTGGACTGTCAGAACATTCTTTCTTTTTATTTTTATTTATTCTACATTGAGGCCTGTAAATTGGATTTATTTGCAGGTTGTTTGGTTTAAATGTTGTGATGTGCTAATAAAATCACGGAAATTTGTTTTTCTTGTTGTTTCATCCATAATTTCATGGGATATTACTATTCCAAGTATGCGTCCAAGTATGCGTCCGCAAAGGTCGCGGTGACCCGTTCGTGGTTGGCGTTACAGCTCGCGCGCAATCTCCCCCATAGACATTTTCAAATGTTGACAGGTATGTCACTACCAAGAGGAACATATCAGCCTATAACTACTTCATGGGGAGCCAACAAATACCACGGACTGACAACCAAGACTATCAACAAAAATTTATCGTGGCTACCACATATCAACAAAGTACAGAACAAAGCCAGCAAGACACTTGGCTTACTCAAAAGAACACTGCATGCGGCGCCACCGCAAGTGAGACAAACAGCATACGAGGTACTCGTGCGACCAATGCTCGAGTTTGCCACATGCTCCTGGGCACGTCACACAAAAGCAGGCATTCAGACAATAGAGCGCGTACAAAGATCCGCTGCGCGGTTTGTCACCGGTGATTACCGCAGAACTTCATGTGTAAATGATATGTGTACTAACCTAGTGTGGAACTCCTTGTATATACGAAAGCTCATGAGAGATGCCACTGTTTTTTTTTTAAATTCACTATAGACTAATGCACATCAGCTTGCCTGTCATCATCACCACAGCAGATGCGCGCACCAGACTACCTGCCACTTGCACGCCCTACCAGCAGTCATACTACGTACGCTGTATTCCACTGTGGAATGCACTTACCGAGGAAGCTGTCACCGCATTTACCGCAGAAATGTTGCAGAGAACCGCCATCCCAGTCTTTCAATCATTGGCATTATAGTTGTTTTAGGGTTAATCGTGGACTACCTGTTTGTTTGATTTACTGTTCTAATAATTTTATTGATCTATTTATTATAATATTTTATAAACTTATTATTTTAGCTCACAGTGTCGTATTCTTTACATTGCATATGACCGTGAAATTGAATGTACAAATAATTTATTTATCTATTTATTTTAATTTATTCATCGTTTTAATGTACATTTAATGTACAGTAAATTGCATTTATCTATTTGTCATATTTATTTTATTAATTTATTACTTTAGCACACACATTACAACTGCAAGATAGTGAAACATCACTTTTTAGCAGCAAACTCTTGAAGTCTTGAAGTGAAGTATAGTTTTGTGACGCATACAAGGCATACACAGAGGCAGGAAACAGAGGACATTCTCTAAAATTATTCACACAAAGAGCCAAACTAAACCTAAGAATGTTTTTATTTCCAATTCGAATTACCGAACCATGGAATAGTCTTCCTGATACAGTGGTAACAGCTAAATCTCTAGAATCACTCAAGACACGACTAGACAAAATCTTGTATAACCAGGATATTGTGTATGACTTTGAGGCCCCGTTAAGAATTACTAACAATAGAACCAGAACACAGAATCCTACGATCAAAACCGTCCTAAGGCATGATGTGATTAAAAATAATTTCTCCATAAATTTAGTTAAAATCCTTATCAAAACGGAGTACGGCCGTATCGCTTTAAAAAAAACGCCAAAATCCGTATCGGATACGGGTAATCCGTATCATGTGGCATGTCTGGATCACAAGAAATGCTCTTTACAATTACTAACTGACTGGTACAAACTATATATAATTAATTTGCTCAAACTACCACCACTATTGCGACCCTACAACAGGAGGCACTCAATGATGTTCATCAGGACCATCAATATGACTATGATTATGTGAAATAACTGCAGGAACTGGAGTGTTAGTGTATGTCCAGCTAAATACAAACATCTGACAGAAAATCATAACTGATGAAAAAGAAAAGACCAAGATCTTGTGGCAAGTCCACTCTGCAACCCTTGCTGGCCACAGTGGTGTCAAGACCACTCTAGACAGAATCACCCAGCGATATTACCGGAAAGGAGTAAAGGATGACGTGAGAAAATACATATGTGTTCAGGAGGTGTAATGTATATATAATTAATTGTATGTATGTATGTATGTATGTATGTATGTATGTATGTATGTATGTATGTATGTATGTATGTATATATATATATATATATATATATAAATATATAAATATATATATATATACATATATATATATATATATATATATATATATATATATATATATATATATATATATATATATATATATATATATATATATATATCAGGTATCGAGTAATTGTACTCTGTACTGGTACTCGTACTTTCTGACTAATCATACTCGAGTACATTGGTCCTAAAAGCAAAGTAATTGTATTCGTACTGGAGTATATTACCAAAGTAATTGTTCTCATGGTTACTTTTCACGAATAAAAAATATATAATTCTACGAAACATTCCAATTGAACCACTATAAACGTGTGTTCCATACATAGAAAATAGACTCAAATATATGCAATTATAAAAAAAGTGATCCACACCCACCCCCGACAAATTTATTCTACACACTACCCCTATGGGCGCTCTACATCACATACACAATTTACACCGTATGTACCTAAAAATACAACTTTATTTAAATTTAAATTCTAAATATAGGACCTGCCTACAAACAAAGCGGGCATGTTACATCCAATACATTCAGCTAGTAGAGTCACGTGGTCGAGCCCTACCAGCTGCATGTTTACGTCGTTCTCAACTTTCTTCTCAGGTTTTTAGTAGGTTTTAATTTCACAACGACCGCAATTTTCATTGCACACCTCCGTCAATGTACCGTGATCACGTCAAGCTACTTCATCAGCGACAAGAACACTGTAGGTGTGTGTTCTTACCGATTTTGTAAACACTGCCATTAGTTTACTAAGGCACTTCCGTGGACATTTCATTCAGTCTATCGTACTAAGCAAGCATGCCGTCGTACAGGTACTCTGCCTGTCAATTGTTTCTACATTCCTGTGCGTCACGCCTGGGCGCTAGTCGATGTCGGCATTGCTGTCCGGCTACCAACGAAACGCGGCTGTCGAGGAGGTGCGCGAAAACAAAGAACAATCGACTCAGTGATCGGAAATCTACCACGCAAGGACCGGCCCTACACACGTTGTAACAAAAACAACCTAATACAAGTACCGACCGTATCACGGGAGTCGGCTGTAATCGTGGACAAGTCTAAATTCGGTTTGATGAATGCCAGATCTCTGCGAAACAAATCACTGTTCGTACATAACTATGTCGATGATGGTTCACTTGACATTGTTGCTCTGACTAAGACCTGGTTGACCGACGAAGATACGACTTATGTTTCTGAACTTTGCAGAGACAACTTTACGCTTGTTCACCAGCCGCGTGGAGGCGCTCGAAGCGGTTGGGATATTGGAGTTCTGTTCCGCAAAACTCCCCAGCTCGTGTCCCGTGTCACTGTCGACACCCGCGCCTCAGAAACACTCTCCGTCACTCTACGAAACGCCCGCACCAGCTGCACAACGCGTGTACTTGTGATGTACCGGCCACCAAACTCATGTTTTGGGACTTTCCTAGACGATGTGTCTTAGGTGTTACTCATCGCTGGTACTCACCCCACAGAAACGGTTGTGTGCAGGGATTTCAACACGAAATATGGCGACCCAACTTGCACTGACACAGTGAACCTGGCCGATCTGCCTGACACCGCTGGCTTTGAGCAATATGTTACTGGCACGACTCACGAACGGGGCAATACGCTAGACCTGGTGATTAGAGCGAAAGCACCGCATCCCATTTTCACTGCTGTCAGGCCCACGTCGCTAATCACTGACCACTACGCCGTCAGTCAAAACCAGACCGTCTGAAGCGACACGTTACGTATCGAATATATTCAGCGATCAACAACAGCAGTTTCACAGCGGACTTGAAATCGTTCAACATCAGCGCTGCTGAGGAGGACCCTGTTGCCTTTGGCGGAAATCGGGCTTAACTGTGCATCGACAGATGTTCACAGATCGTCGCAATACCTTCCGGAAATCGCAATAGACAGCCCACTCTGAATACTATAGATCCGAGATCTCGAAAGCTGGCCGCAACATACGCCTCATCTATAGTATCGCAGATTCACTCCTTGGCCGAAAGGTGAATAGACCTTTACCAGAAGTGGTAGACGAATCACGCTCGGCTGGTACCAGGTTCCAGCGAAGTTTCAAAGAAAAGATAGAGGCGCTGTGCCGTAGTCGATCTCCGATGTGCTTGAACCTGCGTCATCCTCGGATGTAAAAAAAACAGCCCTCGCATCTGCCACAAAATTGTGTGAACTAGACCCACTGCCGACATCACTAGCGAAACACCACATCGACGCTCTTTCTCCTTTGTTGGCCCGGATCATTAACGCATCGCTATCATCAACCTTATTTCCTGCACCCATGAATCACACTGTCGTTGTACCAGTTTTAAAGAAGAGAGGTTCTGACGCCAGCGTACTAACGAATTACCGGATAATATCCAATATCACGTTTGTGGCGAAGATGACTGTGCGTTTCGTTGCACAACAGTTATAACATTTTTGGGAGGAGAACGAAATCTATGGCACATATCAAAGTGCATACCGTGCGCATCGTAGTGCAGAAACCGCACTTGTGCGCATAAACAACGATATCGCCCAATCGATTGGCAGTCGCCAGAGTGTGCTCCTCGTGCTACTCAATCTAAGTGCGGCCTTCGACACCATTAACCACAACACACTGCTGCGACGTTTGTCTGGATAAGGGCTATCTGGGAACGTCCTCGCCTGGCTGACATCTTATCTGTGTAATCGAACATGTGTCGTTCTCGTAAAGAGTGGCGTGTCGGAAGTCGAGGCCATGACCATAGGAGTGCCTTTGGACCACTGCTATTCAATGCATACATAGCACCACTGACGACACTTTTACAGAAGCACAACATTCACCATCACCTATACGCAGACGACACTCAACTCTACACCAACCGACCACACACAAGCCCTCGTGCATATGGAAGCCTGCGTACAAGATGCGAAAGCATTGCTTTGTGACAATGGACTTGTGATGAATTACAACAAATCTCAAGCCATTGTCATCCGTTCGTCAAGTCTACGTAGGCCTACATCGGTAACCCGCGTCAACATATGTGGCCAGCTCGTTGACACTTCCCCAGTTATACGGGACCTAGGGTTTACCATTGACACTATCCTAACCATGACGTCACAAGTTGCCAACGTTTGTCGCTCTGCCTACTACCATCTGTCGCGAATTGCAAAAATACGAGACTCGCGAATCGACTATGGCAATGCGATACTATTCGGCATCAGCGATCGTCACCTGCACCGTCTGGAAATGGTTCAGCGTTCTGCAGCTCGAATTGTTATGCAAACGTTGCTGGGCGACCTGCACATGACGACAATACTGCGGCAATTACACTGGCTATCTGTTAGAAAGCGTATCGGATAGAAGCTACTAGTACTCGTGCACAGGGCTTTATACGACGGCACACCAGAGTATCTCGCGGCATTGCTACCTACTCCCGGGTTACTCCTCGAAGTGCCAAAAGTGAACTTAGAACGTTTCGGCCGCCGTGCATTTTGCCTGTTCAGGACCCACTCTGTGAAATAAACTCCCTAGGACAACGGCAATCTAGCACAATTTAAGAAATAATTAAAAACATTTTTATTTTCTACATAACTAGTTTTACACAACGAACATTATATGTTATCTTAACTCTATTTATTTATTTACCTATTTACATGTATGTACACACCATATTTTAGCTTAACTAACTATATATATATTTTTTTTATTATTATTTTTATTTTATTTTTATTTTTTTATTTACCTATTTACATACTTGTGAACGAGACATACGTCCCGGATTTGATGGTGTCAAAATAAAGTTTTATTTTTATTATTAGACAGTTACATACACCCTAAACAACCAGAGATATATATCTATATGTTACGAAGAATAATTGCAAGAAAGGAAGCGCATCAATAAATGATTAACATAAACTATAATATGCATGGTTCACTCAACTTAGCTTAATTCGACAGTCACTGTGTTTACGCTGGTCACAGTAGACGCTAACCTTTGACATGCATGTAAGAAGTCCATAAACAACACTTAAAACGAGGTGGAACGACATGTTGGACCGGATATGCATTCCAGATTGGCTAGCTGCGGGCCGAAATGTACTATAGTCATGCGCAGTATGAATAAACCGATTAAAAATGGTAGTACTAGTAGAACGACGTTCTGGACCGCTCGACGTTGCAGACCGTCACATCGGCCCAATATGTATCTCTTAAACAGGCACGTGAGAGATGTTTATGTCGATTAACCTATGATATTACCCACGATGCCTTGCGACAACGAAACTGCATGGTATAGCCGTAGCACAGTTACACAATCATGTGTTGTCCAGTCAAAGAAATCGAGTCTTCCACGAACCCACCAGTTCAGTTTTTGGTACTATCATATTGGTTAACGTCAGCGGCACTGGCTACGTCAGCAATTCAATTCATTTAGGGCCCGGCCCGTGTTTAGATAGGCGTATGTTACTGTGCGTTGACTGAACACAAACGCAGGTACTTACACTGACAGGAGGTGTCACCGGGCGTGGGTTACTTCAAACAGTTGTCATAGTTAGACCTGTAGCGCAGACAACACGTCGTATCATGGCACGGGTTACTCTGAGTGTCATGGCGCTACAAAAAAAGTGCTGCAGTTGTAGCCACGGGCGACGACTTAGTGTCATTGTAGCGAGTCTAGTGCATTCTCAATAGGCTGGCCGTGCAAATGGTTATGAATGTTATCAGAACTCCTTTTACGGCTCGATCTTGCCTTGGTTCGCTATCAACACAATGTGTGGCGTCAGCATTTCATTTGCCACCATTTGATGCCGAAAACTACTTCAATGCATTATTATTCAATTACGTTTATGTCACCACTGGAGAGCGGGGGGAGAACTTTCTGCAGTCTCTGCGCGTACAAATGGTTGGATTGGTGTGCAAAACTGGTTCCGTTTACCGCTAGGTTTAGCTTAAATAGGTTGAAGCTCCATATAGCAAGATTCACACCAGCTTGCATGGACTTGTACGTGGAGCGATTGCATGAAACGCAATATAGCGCTACTACTTGGTAATTTTTAACCTCGCCTGGTTTCTATTTACAACTACCTCAATATACCTTGTGCACTATAGCGAGGGAATTCCCCTCAATGCATTGTGGACGTTTTGTACTCGTCAAAATGTTGTTGTGCCGCCATTATCCCTAGCCTCGGTTACCGAGGCTCCGTGAGGTGGCAGCACTTTTAAGCCCCTCACACCCGCCTGGGGAAAGTGTGGGTCTGCATTTTCCGGCCTTACCCCAGATTAGGTTAAAGACGCTGATTGGCTCTCAGGCCAACTATGAAATAAAAATTCAAATAACAATATCCTCTTACAAGATAATGTTATCATATGAAAAGTATTCAACATTGAACTCATATTAACACAAAAGTAAGTAACAATTCAAATTTACAGTTGTTTATAAAATAGGAATTACGGCAGGATTAACCAGTATCCGTCAGGTGGCAGCATTGTCTAGCCCCCCGGCCCACACGGATAACGCATACAAATTAAATAAGGATACCTTTTTATCAAATAATGCTGTATTCTAAAAACTATTAGAAATTAAACTTATATTAACACAAAATAATTAGAAATACAAATTTGCAGTTGTTTATAAAAATATAAACTACGGCAGTGTCCGTGAGGTGGCAGCATTGTATAGATCACGCGGATAAATATTCAAAAGCCGTCATACTGACCAGACTGTCTTTTCGGCGTAGTTCCGCAGCCGACCGACAGTCGGTTAAGGGAGACTACCATTATCTCATGTTAAAAGGCCTGAGTATTTTGGATGTCTCGCAAGATCTGGCTGTATCACAAACTGGCTACATAACAAGACAAGGAAGTGATTAAAACTTCTCGGCACATAATCAAAGTGTGTGAATCCGTCATCAAAGAGCGTCACAACTTTTGGTATTACTGGTTATGCCCATGGGCGTCCGCAGGGAGGGGCAAGAGGGGGGGGGGCATTTGCCCCCTGAAAAATCAAAATATTGAGCAGGTTATTACACTTGGAACAGGAATTGGAGCGGTCGGTGATCTCATTCGAAATTGTCAATGACCCTGTTCATCAGCTCGGTTTTCTGGCTGTTCACTTTTCGCTGTGGACACTTAGCATGCAGAGACCGGACAGACGTGTATCACCCATCGTTGATCTTAACCAGGTCTTCACCCTGCGCAGTGTGCTGAAGGACCTTTCCTTTGTACATGATGTTGCAGGCAGAGTCAGTGCAATGAGGATAGCCTTGCGCACAGCATGGAACAGAATGGTCTGCTTCACCAGCTCGATCATACCCAGAGAGTTGTCATCCAGTGGCTTATGCTTCTGTATACGTCATACCACGCTAGAGCTTCTTCTACAAGGTTGTCAATGCCACACATTTCATTGACAGATGAAACGATGTGCTTGAATTCATATCTTTCTGTTTGCTGCATTTCTCTCGGATGTAGTGCGAAAATGTGAAAATATGGCGTGTTACTTTCACCAAAGCAACTTTCCAGACACTGGATCAAGGAATCCATGTACGGGACATAGATGGTGCGGCGATAGTACTCCTCAGTGGCCCCTCCAACATTCGGCCGGTGGACATGGCGTGCGCATCGCCGAGGCATAGTCAAGTCTATGTCAAGTTCTTCTGTCATGGTTTCCACCTCAGGGATGACATCTTCTGAGAACACACGATCTGCACCAACCCGGTGAGCTCGGAAAGCCTTCATCAACAGGTCGATGTGATCTCGGACTCCGATCATGTCCATGTCGATTGCCTGTAGCTGTTGGGTCACTGGCTCCAACATCGCTGAGTACTTCGCAATGATCTTCAGACAGATGAGGAACACTGTGATTCCTGCAGCAAACCTGATAGCATTGCCCCCTCTGCATTTTTTTCTGCGAATGCCCATGGTTATGCCATTATTTGACAGCAAGATTCTCGCTGAAATAAACTTGTGAAGTCACGCGACTGCCGCCAGTTCTGACAGTGAATGATGGTAACATCCATGACCACGTCGGTGTGTGTAAGTATGAGTTTATGTGATTGACACTGTTGTATTGTTGTATATCGTGTTGTTTCAATTCTCAATACAAAAAAATGTTGAAATAAGATATATCAACATGAATACTGGTGGTGATCGAGAGCAACGTCTTTGTTATAGTCCGCGAGGCGGCAGCACAATAAATTATGTACCACAACATCTCCCTTTTTTAAATGTTTTTGAAATAGACATTGTATTAATATAGCGCCAATGTCTTTGGTCCACAGTCCTTTTCTTCTTGAAATGTCAATTATTTTGAACATAAAATGGTACATGTAATACTTAGAAATTAGACTATGTAATGTCACACAATGCAACGTAATGTAAATAATTATAATCACTGAACAATTATAAAGTACGTTTCCACAGTTTCTCACACCAATGAAGCTTTAGAGATCAAGCCGTTTTGGTGGACGAACACATCTACCAGCCTTCGTCCTGTACGAAGCGTCGTTCACACAGGCTGGTGGTTCTTCGACATGGATTGGTTAAGTTTCCTTGCTAGGGTTGTCGCAAGTAACCAGTTCACTTCGATTAACTGTGTGTTCTCTATCCGTTGTATTATTTGCTATTTTGTGTAACTCATGGCATTGCTGCTGTTCTTAGTTGCTGACTGATCCTAATAGCTTTAATTTCGTCATCAGTAACCCCCTCCCTCTGGCTAGTGAGCATTTCTGGTACGCATCAGCTTATCTGTTTATATTGCATGTTGCTCATGGACTTTTTTTTATGATGAACAGTTTCCTGTTCATCCAAACTGATCTTCCGTCACCACTGTCTTTGTACTGTGTGTGTGTGTGTGTGTGTGTGTGTGTGTGTGTGTGTGTGTGTGTGTGTGTGTGTGTGTGTGTGTGTGTGTGTGTGTGTGTGTGTGTGTGTGTGCGCGCGCGTGCGTGGATGGCAAGAGTTTTACAGTATATATATATATATATATATATATATATATATATATATATATATATATATATATATATATATATATATATATATATATATGGATGGCAAGAGTTTTACAGTATATATATATATATATATATATATATATATATATATATATATATATATATACTGTAAAACTCTTGCCATCCACATTGTTTTTTTTTATCTGTGCCTGTTAGCTCATCATCATACGTCAAAATTACTCTTATATAATTATTACAATAAATATATATATATATATATATATATATATATATATATTTATATATATAATATATATATATATATATATATATATATATATATATATATATATATATATATACCATAATATAAAAACTATAGACATTACAATGATTAATAAACAACGTAAAAAGGTTATGGGAATGTAATAAATGTTTTCTTTCTTTTAAAGGTATAGTTGGACGGACACAACACATTCAGCCGAGTGCTAGAACACAACACAATCTGCCGAGTTCTTATGACCCAACTCGGTTAGTCGCATATAAACTATATGAAGACGTCGCGACGTCAGTGTTGTGTGCCGTGGAACTGGTCATCCGCACGAACGAACATTCACGGGCATTCACCCCCCAACTGCGTCTCCGCGTGTTAATAATATAATCGTCACGTACGCTCAGCTATAAAAACTCTCCGCTACCCTTGCCCTTTGGCGTTCACACTCACTACGCTGATTGCGGCTGCGGCTGTTGGACGGCTAAGGTGCTCAGTCAATGAGGTCGGCCATTGTACCGAGTCGACTCGGCCGCGTAGAGTGCGCTTATTTAGAAGCAGCGGATATCGAACACGCGGCAATTTCAGTTCGCGTCAAGTGTTCGTCGTGTTAACACACGCTGAAATGCGTTCATCTCGGATATTATTCGTGCGCTGTAGCAGTTCTTCCAAGTGAAATACAACAGGTATGTACGCACTATTCACTGCAGTTACCACTGTGTTTACTCGCGGGATCATCTACCTTGATTTACCTTGAATCCTCTTCTACTGCGTAGTCAAGGAGTTGCCGAGGAAGGGAGTCAATCGCTGACTCGTGTAATCCTCCGCCCTATTTCGGAGATACTTGTCAATGTTACCCTTAAACTGATTTGCGCTTGCGTACATAACAGCACTTCTAGGAAGTAAATTCCCATCGCTTACTACCCTTTGAGTGAAAAAGTTCTTTTGTATATCAAGCCTAGAGTGTAATTTGCTTATTTTCTAAGGGTACCCTCTTGTTTTGCCATGCTCATTTTCCATAATAAAGAAGTCGGCAGGAAAAATACTATCCAACCCGTTTATTATTTAAAAAAATTCCAATAAATCATCTCCCACCCTTCTTGTCTTCAAAGTTGTGGTTTTTTTATCGTCTTGGATAGTCTAAATGCCTCAATTCAGTAGTAATCCTGCTCATCCTTCGTTGTATAGATTTTAATGAATCTGCATCTTTCTGTTTAAACGGGTGCCATGCCTGAATGCAATAATCCATATGAGGTCTTACTAAGGATTTATATAGTTTTAAAACTACCTCCTTGGTTTTGTTTTTAAAGGCTCCATTTATCATGCCTAACATTGCGTTTGCCTTATAACGTGCCCTGACACATTGTTTTGTTTCTCTAGATCATTTATATATATTACAAACAAAACATGAACCAAACAGACTCCACTCCTCACTGGTGACCATTCTGAATGTGTTCCATTTATAACACGTTGGATTTATTAGAATCTATCTACCAGCCATTTCGATATCCATCCACTTACTACTATTCCTATGCCATGTGCATTTAGTTTCCTCTCTAGCCTGGCTTGAGGGACTCGATCAAAAGCCTTAAAAAAATCCAAATAAATCGAGTCCACTGGCCATCCTTTCCCTATATACAACGTTACTTTGTCTAGGTCAACTAGACGGTTCATTAAACAAGAACGACCTTTCTAAAAGCCATCTTGTGATGGTTAAATCAAATCATTCTTTTGAAAATGTCCGATGATCTCATCTCTTATAAGAATGTTCTCCATCCTTCGTCGTACAAAAACGTTCTCGAAAACAGACAAGCCTGGCGTTTGGATAAAAAAAAAACTTTCGACATTGTTGTTGACGTCAGATGCCGTGGCTGCCAGTTCAACAGCACGGGGATGTCACCGTAAACGATCAGTCACGCATTGACATGGAACACACAATTGGCGTTGTTCACTCAGGCGAAGCGATCTAATTTGCATGTGTCGGCCTACACATTGGGTGGGTAGTGGTGAACGACGACCCGTCGAGTGTTCGAAGCGTGAATAAGAGGATCCTAAATTCTACTCGCCCGGCCAGTCATCGGCAGCCAGCGAAGCGTGACTAGGAGTGGGGTGATGTCTCAGAATCATCGACAAGACGGGCCGCGCCATTTCAGTACATTAACATACATTACGATTGTTTCCGACGCCGTCAAAGGAACAATGCTGCATTTCACACGCAAAGTCAGCTGGGCACAAAAGCACACATGACTTGTTCTGTCACTTCAGGTGTCCGGTAGTGTCTGGTTCTCGGCTTTACTGATCTGCACAGAAGAGTTACGTGTGTCTTCTTCCTCGCCTCGGGATCAAATAGCACAACACCAAGATTGCGCACGTAAAAGACGCAGTAACCAAACAATGCGTATTTTCGGAACCCAGTCATTCCTGTTTTTGAGTCATTCAGCTTGAAGACATTTGCAGTCCTCCGCGTAGTGGCAAGTGCCGCTCTCCGCTATGTTCTTCTACAGACGATGTTCTCTTGGAAATGTTTCACTGGTGTAGATTTGCCTGTTGTACGCAAAGGAATTGTGCATCAAATTGCACGCAGACGAGGATTATTCCAACAAAATGGGAGTGCTCACGGAGATTACGCTCGAACCTGTGAGGCGACTATCTTGCGACAACGATCTACTATCTTCGATAATTAGTATTTAGTCACGACAGTTTTGTCTAGCTCGATTTCTTGAGTAATGACTTGATGTGCGCTGCCTTCAAATGACAAGGCTCATCGACCGTTATCGGGGACAGACAAACAGTTGTCTAGATTACAGACACATTGCCGGCGCCAAAATAGAGGATGGACTCTAAGAGATAAAGGCAGCGCATTGCGGAGAATATCTGCGCCTAGGCCAAGGAGCGGCCCGCTGTATCGTCTGAGTCAACTACACGGCGTACCTGTCTAATGGTATTATGCAAGCCGCTGCAAGCAAACTCGTGACGGTGTGTCTATGTAACGTATCAGTTACATCAGGCGTCGACCACCGTTTTTGAATGAAGATTGAAACAAAAGATATGGAACATGTTTATTGTTCGACATTTTTATGATCGATAGCATATGGCTTAGGGGAATTACTGTGCTGTTTTGTAATGGTTGATATCGGTGTATTAGGTCACAGTTGACTATCGTAATGGCTTGGCTTGTGGTACGGGCGTACTGCGTGACAATGCTTGTGATAATATTTAATGTCCCAACCAGTTACAACCAGTACAATGATTCACCAGACGTCGCTTGGGGGATCGATGTGCCATATATATATATATATATATATATATATATATATATATATATATATATATATATATATATATATAAAACTTCGGTGTTAGGTGGTGATGTAAGACCACAATAACGTGCTCGTCCGATAATGTGCTCGTTCGCCATTACCCGACCAAAGAGTACCCTAAAGAAAGAGCATTATGCAGGTCGTCTAACTTTCTATGAGGACACATGTAGTGCAGAGTGACTAAAAATAATGTTTTTGTGCAGAGTGGCATAAGGCTAGCAAATTACGGCAGATAGCAGTCGGTGTTTGTCTGCGTTTTGACACATGTATCATTTAGATTGATGATGGCAGGACACTGTCTGATTCTAACAGGAATGTAGGGTGTCAGGTTTAAACGTGTTTTGTGGGGCTCTGAGGTATTAGAATATCACGAATTTTCCAAGGCACGTCTATCAGTGGAGGATCAATATGCTGTGAAATGTTCGGTAACAGGTCTATTTAAATTCGATAGGAAATGAAACGTTATAATGGCCGCCTATGAAAAACGCAATTGTGGTCTTAGGCCTATTCGTCGGTTTTGAATAGGCTTATGTACTTGATAACCACACTACTGGGGTGAAAGGTGATAGGTGGTCAGACTGAAATGATTGTATACATATATTTTACTCCAGATCGTTTAGATATATACCTGAATTATATTGAATATACACACGGCTAAGATCATGATCAGGAGAGTTCATCCCTCCAGTACTCACCAGCCGTCCCTGGGAATGAGATATTCAATATAAATAAAACTCAGCCATATTAAATACAAATGCACTGCTTTTCCAGATTTCAATACAAATAGGAATTCAAATTCATTCATTTTTTATTCAAATACGATTCAAATACGTGGCCCGTGTTTCCATTATAGTTCAAGTGTATCACAGTGGATGGAATTTTGTCTAACCCTAACCCAACATACAACTTCCAAAATGGTGGCATATATTTTCTTGAAGAAGACATGGGCTATAATATTACTAACTCACCACTCTACTATAGTGTGTAAAAATATGCTTTACATATACATGTGATACATCCAAGATGTCAAAACTGACTACTACTGGTAAACCTCTGCTACACCTTATATTGCAACTAATGTGCATTTTCCACAAATGTCCCCTGAATACCTGGATATGCTTCACTGGCTTCCCATTCATTCATTGATGCGAATGTTTGACCAGCTTCACTGTAGGCAAATTTTCTCAATTTTCTGCTGCCTGCCCAGTGTTGACACTGGTGTGAAACACCTGTGGTGAAACAGACGTTAAACACCAGTGTTGACACGGGTGTGGAAAACATTTTGAGCCAGTTTATGCCAGGCAATGCTTTACCTTGGGAGTTTTTATATGTATTAGATTGTATTTGCAAATATTGTATTTGCAAATTTCAAATACAGATCAAATATCAAATACATGCCCTTTTGTGATTTTCAATTCAAATACAAATACAAACAATTTTTGTATTGAAATGCAAATACGTATTTGAACCCAACCCTGATTTGGGGGCGCCAGTTGTGCTCGGCAAAGAATGGGCGACGACAGAACAAACACAAAGACCAAGCGAACAAACACAAAGACCAAGCGAACAAACACAAAGACCAAGCGAACAAACACAAAGACCAAGCGAACAAACACAAAGACCAAGCGAACAAACAAGGAGACCGGGTCGGCCATATCAGATGTTGAGTACAAGTTTTTGAAGAGTATAGTAATACCCGATTGCAGATAAAGAACTAATAGACTAGGCTAGACTAGGTGCATACCATCAAAAAGAAGCTTTTTGTATCGCTTTGAATGTTAATAAATGTTGAAACTAGATGAACTAGATGACTTCACAATTTTTTCATATTCATCAATCAAATGCACAATTGCCTATTCATGTTCAAAGTGCGCAGCCAAGAAAGAGATGTGACCGCAAACATAGACGCAGCTTTGTGGAAAACACGTCGCTGCAATTTTCTAAACACGTCAGTTAGTTTTGAAAGCGGTCCACGAAATTGCATGCATTCGTATCGATTACCATACTAAAAATATAAACTTCACAGCATCGTTCCTACAGCGCAAACGGTTGGTTAAACACATGGGGTGAGACACTGTCGTGTTTATGGTATAATTCACGTTTATCCTAGGCTTAGGGTGAACACATAACCGTTTCAGCGTAAATAAATGACGCCGTACATTCGCTGTAACACAAACAACGTAGAATATTAAGTATCGATGGGGAGAGATTGGTCTTACATGCTGGCTACCGGCTACGTCTAGCTGTGGGTTGGCAAATATTATCTCGGATACTCAACATCTTGATTTATGGGCAACCAACATTGTATCCTATGTGACTCCTCGTGTAAGGCAAACCGGGTTTGTAAACGGTGATTGAAACGCAGCCTAGATTCGCAAACACAACCATTGCCTGTGTCGAAAGTAGTTAGTGAACGCGACGTTCGTTGCACAGCAACGTGCTAATGGAAACTATTTATGTGTCAATGTGTCCCCAACTCAACATCAATCATAGAAGCTATAAGCGGAGTACATAGTTGCATGCGTGTCCACCACCTGTATGTTAAGAGACGCTGCCGATGCACATTTAATGTAGGACTGTATATCTGGACTCAGACAACATTTGCATTTTCCATAGGCGACCATTATAACGTTTCATTCATTTCCCACTAATCTCGCGGTGCTCTGTTATTGACAATTTCACAGTATATTTACCCTCCATAGACACAAGTTATGTCAAATATTCGTGAACTTCTCATACCTCAGGCACAAATTTCTTTCCAACCTTACATCCCTCCATTTCTGCTTCAACCACCCACGGCATGCCCCTGATTACATCACCAAGCAAATTGACAACTGTATCAATACGCAGAAATGCACCAACTGACAGCTGTCATAATTTGACAGCTGTGATGCCACGCTGCACAAAAACATCATTTATAATCACTCCATACTACATATGTGGTCACAGAAATTCAGACAACCTGCATAATGCTGCTGGGTAATGGCGGATGAGCACCTTATTGTGGTCTTACATCATGTATACCAGCGGTTGACAACAGCCGTGACACGGCCTAACTATGGCCCGCGAAGTGATTTCATACGTCCCGACGTTTAACCAATTTTGCATTGTTTTTGCATTTTCCATGGTAGAAAGTACTAAACGAGCGGTTTTCCTCGTGGGGGAGGATTATTAATTTGCAGGTGTTACTGCGAAGCGCTAAAACGCCATGTTTTGCTGTTGGGTGGAGTGAACTAATTGCACGTGTCTCTGCGAAGTCCCGAAAAGCTTGTGTGAACATCCACTGAACTGCGCTCCTCAGTCTGCTGAATGCTCTACTCAAAGGACGAGGGACATCGTAGTTAGTGTCTGTCAGTTGGTTTCTACTTTCGAGGAAGACTTCCGATAATCGAAGAAATCTACGGAATTTCAACTACGTGCTTTACTCAACATTCTTGGAACACTGCAAAAGGCGGACACTAAACGCGACGTTCGTTGCAACAGTTCTACGGACACAGAGGCTGCCAGTTCCTCTTATTTTGCAGCACGTACGTAGCGCCGGAAGCAGTGAATATGACGTTCACCGGAATGTACTGTGCTGCTGCGTGTGTGAAAATCGATGGCGCATTCGTCGAGGTGCCTAGTGCCTACCGGATAATGGTGTGCCGTGATGAATGCCAAAGTGTCATTAACCAGCAGTGAACCGGAACGAAACGTAGCCACTGCTGTGTTTAATTGTGAATGTCAGTAATTTACCTCTGAATTGGAAGCTACTGAAACAGAACCCCCGTCATTGTGTAGTTGCTAGTGGAACGTTTGTAAATTGATGAAACACACCAACGCCACTGCAGCCCCCATTGTGCCAGCATTTGGTGTACTCGAATACAAATGTTATGAAAAGCAAACCGAGAGTGCAGCGACACTTTCACGTCACAAGGAGCGTTGGGCCCCGGGTATAATCTGCAGCCTATATTAGGCTTAGTGTCTCCGCAACAAAACCTGGATCTGCTAGCCAAACCGCCAAGTTGCATCTCAACAACTCGGAAGTGGAATAATGTGTACTTTTCCTATAGCAAACTAGTAAATCATATACGTTGACATTTAATGAAAAGTGTATATAGTGCCACTCAATCAATCCATTTATTTAAAAACATACAACATGAAAAACAAACAATATATGTCAAGTAAATAACTACTTAATAATAAGTCACGTGGTATGATATATGACCATGCAGAAATATGTTTTGAAAATGAGTATACGTGATGTTATACACTTATCACTTTAACATTACCATTTAACAGACACCAGCTACCACAGCAGTACAATTTTATTGGGCATATAATTTATCGTTTCGACGTAGAGTACATGCCCAACTACATTTAATGCGTGGCCTGGTGACCGTTGATACAAGGTCTTCGCTGTGTATTCGATGCATTCCATACATAAAATTACTTTAAAGAGCTACACTTGACTTGAAGGAGCAAATATGGCAAAGTGGAGAGCTAAAGCTAATGTCTTCAAATACGTTTAAGATTCAATGTTGGCAATTGCGTCAACAACGATGTCTGATCATTAACGCCAGGATGTCATGCAATGCCTAAACCTGTGCCCACATAACCCTCTTCTTGCATATGGGGCGAGGTGAGTACCTTGCCCACTTTCTAAGGCGGAGTACATTTGCATGAAACCAAACGCAAAATAACCAATGAATGGTGATTTGCATTTGGTTTCATACAAATGTACTTTGTGATTTGGTGATTTGGTGATTTGGTCACAAACAATTTCTTCTTTGACTTGTAGCCATGGTTATTGTCTAACATAAACATAGACACAGACAAAGATAAAGACATAGGCTTGGGCATAGGCGTAGGCGTAGGCATAGGCATAGTAGGCATTGGAGTAGGCATAGAAGCATATAGTCGTACACGTATGCGTAGACAGGTACAGACACAGACATAGAGACATATTGCCGACGTACTGTTCTGCTGCGGTTGAGTGCACACGACAATTACCCGTTACTGGCCGGCATTTATTGACACAATGTACCAATCTAGCAGGTACTGCTACAATTAGGAACATTATCGTGCTATGCCTGAATGGCAAAGAAAAACCAAAAGGAAAAGATCAACAAGATGACGCCAGCGAATACACATAATAGATAGTCTGTCAACATGGCGTGGCTAGAGCGCAACAGAACTGCTACGAACAACAAATCACTGTGCGGTTTAGAGCGCAGTGGCTCAGGGGTAGAGCTTCGGACTCTCGACTACGAGAACCCGGGTTCGAATCCTGGCTGCGGTGTTAAAGCCTTGGGCAAGTATTTTCACTCTACATTGCTCCAGTTCACTCAGCTGAATAAATGAGTACCTGACTATAGACAGTGGTGGATATGTGTACGAGCAACCTTCGCGCATTAATTGTAGCATATGGCTGGATGCTTCCCAGAGAAGCCGAGATGGTGTGTGAGTGAACAGGCCTGTCAGGGAAGTAAAGTGTAAAGCGCTCTGAACGGTCCTGAGGACTGGATACTGCGTTATATAAGAACTTGCCTTTACTCTTTTTACATGATCGCCAACGTCTGGGACAGAGGCAGCACCCAGAAGACGCCCGACTGATTAAAGCGACATGGTCCGTTCGTTTTCTTTTTCTTTTTATTGCAAAATCATGTTATACGGTATAAACTAGACCTATTATAGCGTAAAGACAGTCAAATTTTTTTTAGTGTACCATTTAGGGGTTGAAAATAGACGCAGTAAGGGGTGCTTAACTCTGTTTACACATCGACCACGAGGCGTGTTCGAAACCGATGTAGGCGTGGCTAAAAGCCTAGAAGGAAATGGATGATCGCGCGATGCAGTATCACGTGAACACAAGTTGACGCGACTAACGCCACACCCAGCCAGGTGCACAGGTCCCAGTTGGTAAAGGTCAAAGGGTGGGTGTCACTAGCGGCGATTTGAGTGACAGCGTATATAAACATTCGACCCTTAACATTACGAAGTCAGATCTGTTTCGATAAAACATTTATTGGTGGTCAGGACGCTACAATAGTTATAACTTATATTGATTAACATGATTTTGCAATAAAAATTAAAAGCCACGAACGGACCATGTCGCTTTAACGACACGGTGAAACTAAAATTATCGCCCATGCCGTCACGGCCTGTTGTTCACCGTTCCACTCCATTACGCACTGCTTGCTCGGTGTGTTAGCTGTAATATATATATATATATATATATATATATATATATATATATATATATATATATATATATATATAATGTTTTATTGGTTTTTCATCGCTGTGCTAACAAAGATTACGAGCATTCAAATGGTAATACTGCTTATATGCTTTTCCTACGTTAAATCTAGACTTATTTTAACCATGCGCAAATATATAAAATATATAACTGTTCGAATGTGTTCGATAAGTATAAGTTATACGTTAAGAGTTCTTGGCTCGCTTTGTTATTTCGTGTGTGGTACGCAATGTATATTTAATTATCTTCATAGTATGCAGTGTGGAGAACCCATATTCAAAGAGTATGCCTAGCATTAGGCCTAAGAATATAAGTATTGAATTACGGTCGTGACGCCAGGTTTTCTTCTGGGCGGCTATTTCTGGGATGTGTTTGCCAAATTACACGTTTTCTTTCTCAAAACATGGTCGATCCGCTTCAGTCGTATTGTTTCCATTCAACTGTTTAACTCCGCAATGTGTATTACACCGCTGCGGTTATGACCAGCCCACACCCCCATTAAATATCTACATGACGATAATATTGCACCCGGCCATAGGTTGAAATATTTTGTTACCGTCCAGTCGCCTGACTATCTCAGAGCGCAGACAAACCGCTAAATATGAAGCCGAGACAGAAGCATCCGCAAAGGCACATCAAGGGACAAGGCGCGTGAGGATGCACTCAAAAGCGACACACCGCCAGGAAACCCTATTTCCGACACGGACCAGTTCCGGATGGTTGTGATGGAACTACTGATAAATGAAGATGTACTAAAGAAAATGAAGAATATTTTGTTCCCGCAAAGTCTGTCGGACGGGGTAGACTACCTGAATCAATAAATTGACAACCTGACAGAAGTCACCGAGGAGAAGGATGCGCGAATAAGCGAACTGGAAAGGTTGGTCAGCACAACGGCGACCAAGCTGGACGCCCTTGACCAGTATTCCAGCCGTGCTAATTTGCCGTTCCAGGGCCTCAAGGAAAACAAGGAGGGGGACGATTTAGAAACCAAAATCATTAACATTATAAATAATGAAATAGGTCTAACTCCCCCACTTCAGATGAATGAAATTGTACGATGTCATCGAGTCGGGCGTTTGCCATGCGAGCCCGGTCGCCCTCGCCCCGTGCTGGTCAAGTTCCAGTGTGAACGTCGCCGAGACACCATCTTGCGGCAGCGAGGAAACTTCAAGAATTCGGACACAATCGCCAACCGTATCTTTATAAATGAAGATCTCACTGCCACACGTGCCTTGCTGGCATATCAGGCAAGACAACTAAGAAAGAAAGTGAAAATTGCTGACACGTGATCAGTGAATGGAAAACTCGTAATTAAGGACAAACTCAGCAAGATTGTCACTGTAACAACAATGTAGTTATTAACAAGTTTGAGTAAATCAAATTGGATGCTGCATCTTTGATGCGAACAACGTGATCCACAAAGCATCTTTTCATATTTTCATATTTTTATTTTCCATAAGGTTTTATATGACTTTATTTAAGCTATTTGTAATTCTATTTGTATCATAATCATGATACTCTATGGACAACTGTATCATTATGTACAAGTTGCTCAGTTACTATGATTGTAGCTCTCCAGCAATGCGTTTGAAAATATTGGGTAAATTACAAACGGCTTGTGGTATTCTACTTACTGACTGCAATGAAACCTAGTTTGGGGATTTGAAATAAGAACAGTGTTAATACTATCTTACTGTGTTGTCAGTAACATGAATCAAATTATATGTACGGAAACATGTTGTTTTTTAGTTCAACATCAATGTATATTGGTGCACAATTAAACAACTATGTTTATTTACAACATATGGTGTGTTTATAAATACTGGAAAATGTATTGGTTAAAATGCTTTCTTTACTGACACGTTTATGTAGTTCTGCTATTTGCAAACGTTTGTAATATGAACAGTATGTGTTAACATTTTCCCAGTAAAGATAGTATGTGTACATTATGTTATGTACAGGGGTGTATAAACAAATAAAATAAAATGTGTAATATAACAGTGAGTATGAAATGTGGTATAAAAAAATAGATTCAGTGAGACTAAGATAGCAAAACAATTACACCAAATAACTTACGTAAAAAATAAAAAAATAATATAAATAACATGTACAGAAACAGTATACTCCACGGTGAGCTACAGGCACTTAGTTCTCACACCTGCGGTGTTGCGACAGCGTGTTAGGTTGCGGGTGGGCGGGTGTTACATTCTAGGCGTGACATCAGACGGATAGTCTTAAGCACGTTCCTATATAAACACCAATGAACCAATCATTGACCAGTTGAGGAACGAATCGTACTCCGCCTAGGCGCACGGTTTTTGTGAGCACATTTTAACGGCGTCGAACTGTTCTCTTCCAGCGGCCGTAGAGGACTTGTGAGGACATGGCCGTCGCGCTAGTGGTGAAAATGCTGAAGCGGTCCACCAGATACGTCCTGCTACTGGTGTTCGTCTCGACCACGGCGCTATTTCTGACGTTTGCTGTGCTACCTCGTGCTGGCCTGTTTCAGGTTTGTATGTTGTCATAATCGGTTGCACTTGTGCACAATATACCGCCTGGTTTATTGTGGTAGTGAAAAAACAGCCTCTACGCACAATATGCGCCGGGTTATCTTTGCCTTGCCTTGCCTATCCCGTAGTCTCAGTGGACCGTTGGGGCACCACCGTGTTATCTACTGATCAGTAAATTGTATCGGGTTGTTTTTATGTATGAGATAAAACATTCCCATGCATGCCATTTCGGGTTTGCCCGGTGTTGGTTGGTTTGTGCATTGTGATGGCATGTTTAAGAAGATATTGATCGTACTCGTACTCGTACTCGTACTCGTACTCGTACTCGTACTCGTACTCGTACTCGTACTCGTACTCGTACTCGTGTCGTGTCGTGTCGTGTCGTGTCGTGTCGTGTCGTGTCGTGTCGTGTCGTGTCGTGTCGTGTCGTGTCGTGTCGTGTCGTGTCGTGTCGTGTCGTGTCGTGTCGTGTCGTGTCGTGTCGTGTCGTGTCGTGTCGTGTCGTGTCGTGTCGTGTCGTGTCGTGTCGTGTCGTGTCGTGTCGTGTCGTGTCGTGTCGTGTCGTGTCGTGTCGTGTCGTGTCGTGTCGTGTCGTGTCGTGTCGTGTCGTGTCGTGTCGTGTCGTGTCGTGTCGTGTCGTGTCGTGTCGTGTCGTGTCGTGTCGTGTCGTGTCGTGTCGTGTCGTGTCGTGTCGTGTCGTGTCGTGTCGTGTCGTGTCGTGTCGTGTCGTGTCGTGTCGTGTCGTGTCGTGTCGTGTCGTGTCGTGTCGTGTCGTGTCGTGTCGTGTCGTGTCGTGTCGTGTCGTGTCGTGTCGTGTCGTGTCGTGTCGTGTCGTGTCGTGTCGTGTCGTGTCGTGTCGTGTCGTGTCGTGTCGTGTCGTGTCGTGTCGTGTCGTGTCGTGTCGTGTCGTGTCGTGTCGTGTCGTGTCGTGTCGTGTCGTGTCGTGTCGTGTCGTGTCGTGTCGTGTCGTGTCGTGTCGTGTCGTGTCGTGTCGTGTCGTGTCGTGTCGTGTCGTGTCGTGTCGTGTCGTGTCGTGTCGTGTCGTGTCGTGTCGTGTCGTGTCGTGCCATTCCAGTAATTTTTTTCGGTCGCTATACACTTTCCCGGTGACGTTTCTGCGCATGCGTTATAAATAAAAAAAAAACCTCATCAATGTGCAGCGAAACGCAAAACAGTTATTGTATAAGTACCACGGGCTGTTCGTTAGGATGTGTATCAACTTACAGCAATGTTATTTGTCGAAAATTAACACGAGGCATACACGTTTTGAGGCATGTTTTGATTGCAAGCGCAAATCACGTGACTGCAGTGCAACGACAAAATATACTCGAGAAATCCTAGCTCAGATGTGTTGTGTTAATACATCCCAACCGGTAGATTATAGATTAGACGCAAATTGTCAAAGGAAGCGATTAAATATAGAAAGTGGATAATGGACGTCGGATCCTCAAAGCGCATGCATTATCACATAGATCATTGTCACATAGATCAAATATTCATTGGTGTCGGAACGATAGAGGAGGGATTGCACCGGAACTTCAGTTCTGCCTGTTGGTTCGGTCAGACACGTGATATCAGAAGACAGAGGTGGTTGCAGATTTTTGCTGATGAAATTTTTTGTCGACATTCACAATTAGCTCTGTCAG
>OZ024863.1:48799319-48801819 GCA_964017155.1 Oasisia sp. SBJ-2009 | reverse complement strand
ATGCGCTTACGAGTGTGCACTTGATTACTTCAGGAATATTATTGATTAACGATGTCAGTTATGACCATAATTATTCATATAATATTATTTAAATGAGCAGTGTGATTCCGAATCGATGCTATTTATTCATACTTGCCCGTTTACACTTAACTGTCATTTTGTGGCATCTAAGCGAACATGGTACAAAGACAAACACGTAAATCAATTGAGCAATTGAGTAAATCTACCGTGTCACTTTGCAGAAGTTTAAGTACAAACTAGTACATTTGCTAAAATATTAACATTGACGTTAGCATTTGCATTTAGATTTGTCTTAGTAGGAGTTTCCCATTCCACAACAATTGGTCTTGTTTCCTTTTACGAAAATGTATGTTATTATATTTTGATTGTACGTCTTCAGTTGTATAGCATTGAATAATTGAATATATTGCTACATTTGCCAATACACGTATATGTGTACACACACTCACACTCTCTCACACACACACACACACACACACACACACACACACACACACACACACACACACACACACACACACACACTCACACACACACACACACACACACACACACACACACACACACACACACACACACACACACACTTACACAAGGATCCATGTACCATTTTTTACTTCGTCACTCTATTAATCAGGCAGCCATTTATTGGTTCTCAGTTCACCCCTTCTGTTTTGTGAAAATTGGGGTATGGCCGGCTACGTCACTGCCCCTCTTTTCTGTTATCAAGTTGAGGTATAAAATGGTTACATGTACTCCTTCCTTTATAGTTATTGGAGTTTCATGTCTCTCACCACGCTTGGTTTGCTTTGTTTGACAAGTAACACGTAAATGTTGTGCTCGTTAATGCAACTGGTTATGCGTTTTTTACTCTGCACCTGTGCCACACCTATTATAAGCTTCATATGCTGCGCACCGCCCAGATAGATATGTAATATTACCGCAGTCCTGTTGAGGGAGTGTGCCTTTTTTGCCTTTAGAAATAAAAAGACGTCCACAATATCTTCTGAACTTCACACAGTGAACGACGTGAATGACACTACATCTAATATCATGTGTATTGCATTACTTATTAGTCTCATTGCTTGGGTGTTTTGCATACAACTCGCAACATTTGTCACCTAATATCATGTGTATTGCATTACTTTTTAATCTAATTGTCTGGGTGTTTTACTTACAACTCGCAACATTTGTCACCTGCGCTATTGTCTTGTCTTGCCTGCAGACAAGATCTGGTTTCACAATCTGACAAATTGGTTAGTTACACTTATATACGAACGTAATGGACCATTGTTTCTACTTTGGCTCAGGTTATTCACCCATTGTCTGTGTTATTATTACATACATAGGTAGGTGTGTGCGTACCTACATACATGCATACGTACACACGTAGGCACGAAATTACGTATACACGATCACATGTACACAAGAACGCACATACGCACAAACACACGAACTCACGTACATGTACATACGCACGCACACACACACACACACACACACACACACACACACACGCACGCACGCACGCACGCACAAACACACATTCACACATACACACATGCACACATTCACACATGCACACATGCACACATGCACACATGCAAACATGCACACATGCACACATGCACACATGCACACATGCACACATGCACACATGCACACACACAAGTGAACGAAACATCGACAAAAATTAAGCTGTCGAAAAGACTGTAATCTTTGCCAAAGATAACTGTATTAGTCAGCAATCAACTTCCAATATTAATTATAAACACAATGGTAGGTCAGTGTCGGTACCAAGCGTCATAGACACCGACGAAAAAAAAACATTACAAATGAGGACATGACTCATTTGAACGAAACCGATCTCCGATTAAACGTTGAGCAGGAAACGTAATGTGTTAAATGATCGCCAGGCTAACACACAGCATCACATTTATTAGAAACATGAACTAGCAGTTGTTTTTTCTTTATTATTGGTGACGAACGACTGCAAAATTACGCATCAAATACATTACAACATGCATATCGCCTGAAACCAGTACACTTTACAGAGTTCGTTTATTAAACTCAAAACAACCGCGCCTAAAACATGGTTGAACACATAATGTAATATGATTAGGCTTAGTGATAGTAAAAGTTATTTGCCATTACCAAGAACCTAAATATAATAAAATCTCACTGTCTCCGTTAGTGCCCACTTCAAAGTGGGCACGAACGGCTCGTGGCCACTAACGACTGTCTGTGCTTTTACGTGCCCTTTGTCTACTAACGGCTGGATCTATCTATCTATCTATCTATCTATCTATCTATCTATCTGTCTGTCTGTCTGTCTGTCTGTCTGTCTGTCTGTCTGTCTGTCTGTCTGTCTGTCTGTCTGTCTGTCTATCTGTCTGTCTGTCTGTCTGTCTGTCTGTCTGTCTATCTATCTATCTATCTAGCTAGCTGTCTGTCTGTCTGTCTGTCTATCTGTATGTCT
>OZ024863.1:48774319-48794319 GCA_964017155.1 Oasisia sp. SBJ-2009 | reverse complement strand
TTTGCCGCGAATATACCTGACACGATCTCCTTAATTGCGAATAGGCGTTCCCGCACATCTTCAACAAAGCCGCTTTGATGAACATCGGATTCCGCATGGCGATGAAACTGACCAACTTCGACTGTATCGTGTTCCATGACGTGGACATGTTACCTGCCGATGACCGACAGCCCTACACCTGCTTCCATCAGCCCACGCACATGGGAGCCTACCTGGACAAGTTCTCATTCGGGTATGGCACAGGAAGACATATTTTAATATTTAATATATTTTCCTTTTTTTAATATATTATATATATATATATATATATATATATTTAGATATCTAATTTAATTAAGAATGATTTCGGCTTGGAAAAACACAACGGAAACGTGTAATGTAGTTGCTTATTAATAATTACTTTAAATGTTGCATGTTATTTAAAAGAAAACAAGATGGTGTAGCATTTAAAAATTACTCTCCGTGCTTAGAAAACATTACGGTAGTGTTTTGAGCTGAGGCTAAAACACTCTAGGGTAAGTGTGCCAGATACGTAACAAGTAACATGTAACAAGTAACAAGTAACAAGTAACAAGTAACAAGTAACAAGTAACAAGTAACAAGTAACAAGTAACAAGTAACAAGTAACAAGTAACAAGTAACAAGTAACAAGTAACAAGTAACAAGTAACAAGTAACAAGTAACAAGTAACAAGTAACAAGTAACAAGTAACAAGTAACAAGTAACACGTAACTAGTAATACGTAACACGTAACACGTAACACGTAACACGTAACACGTAACACGTAACACGTAACACGTAACACGTAACACGTAACACGTAACACGTAACACGTAACACGTAACAAGTAACAAGTAACACGTAACACGCAACAAGTAATAAGCCATAAATAGTAAATAATAAAAACGTATGTGTGTTTTGGTGACGTGACTTAACACCTAACACCTAACACGCAAAAAGTAATAAGCAATAAATAGTAAATAATAAAAACGTATGTGTGTTTTGGTGACGTGACTTGAACAAACCCGCCGGCAAATGTCAAAACGCTCGTTACAATTTGAAACCGGTCATTCGACCTGCGAGAGTCCGGCTGTAACATTCCAGCTTAGTATCTCATTACCGTTTCGGTGTAATTATATTAATATTGTGAATACTTGGACGATACACTGGATGCGCTTACCTGTGTCAATGACCATTTCACACATTATACGGGCAGTGTCCGGGTACTGGCGCGGGTATTAAGTTAGAATTTAATTTCCGGAACATGTGATGTGATTGAGGAGAGACAGAACGGAACTGAAGGCAGGGAGGAGAGACTGGAGACAGGATGGAACTGAAGGGCAGGGAGGAGAGACGGGAGAAAGGACGGAACTGAAGGGCAGGGAGGAGAGACGGGAGACAGGACGGAACTGAAGGGTAGGGAGGAGAGACGGGAGACAGGACGGAACTGAAGGGCAGGGAGGAGAGACGGGAGACAGGACGGAACTGAAGGGCAGAGAGGAGAGACGGGAGAAAGGACAGAACTGAAGGGCAGGGGGGAGAGACGGGAGACAGGACGGAACTGAAGGGCAGGGAGGAGAGACGGGAGACAGGACGGAACTGAAGGGCAGGGGGGAGAGACGGGAGACAGGACGGAACTGAAGGGCAGGGGGGAGAGACGGGAGACAGGACGGAACTGAAGGGCAGGGAGGAGAGACGGGAGACAGGACGGAACTGAAGGGCAGGGGGGAGAGACGGGAGACAGGACGGAACTGAAGGGCAGGGAGGAGAGACGGGAGACAGGACGGAACTGAAGGGCAGGGAGGAGAGACGGGAGAAAGGACGGAACTGAAGCCAGGGAGGAGAGACGGGAGACAGGACGGAACTGAAGGGCAGGGGGAGAGACGGGAGAAAGGACGGAACTGAAGGGCAGGGAGGAGAGACGGGAGAAAGGACGGAACTGAAGCCAGGGAGGAGAGACGGGAGACAGGACGGAACTGAAGGGCAGGGAGGAGAGACGGGAGAAAGGACGGAACTGAAGCCAGGGAGGAGAGACGGGAGACAGGACGGAACTGAAGGGCAGGGAGGAGAGACGGGAGAAAGGACGGAACTGAAGCCAGGGAGGAGAGACGGGAGACAGGACGGAACTGAAGGGCAGGGAGGAGAGACGGGAGAAAGGACGGAACTGAAGCCAGGGAGGAGAGACGGGAGACAGGACGGAACTGAAGGGCAGGGGGAGAGACGGGAGACAGGGTGGACCTGAAGGGCAGGGAGGAGAGACGGGAGACAGGACGGAACTGAAGGGCAGGGAGGAGAGACGGGAGACAGGACGGAACTGAAGGGCAGGGAGGAGAGACAGGAGACAGGACGGAATTGAAGGGCAGGGAGGAGAGACGGGAGAAAGGACGGAACTGAAGGGCAGGGAGGAGAGACGGGAGACAGTGTGGAACTGAAGGGCAGGGAGGAGAGACAGGAGAAAGGACGGAACTGAAGGGCAGGGAGGAGAGACGGGAGACAGGGTGGAACTGAAGGGCAGGGAGGAGAGACGGGAGACAGGACGGAACTGAAGGGCAGGGAGGAGAAACGGGAGACAGGGTGGAACTGAAGGGCAGGGAGGAGAGACAGGAGAAAGGACGGAACTGAAGGGCAGGGAGGAGAAACGGGAGACAGGGTGGAACTGAAGGGCAGGGAGGAGAGACGGGAGACAGGACGGAATTGAAGGGCAGGGAGGAGAGACAGGAGACAGGACGGAATTGAAGGGCAGGGAGGAGAGACGGAAAACGGGACGGAACTGAAGGGCAGAGAGGAGAGACGGGAGAAAGGACGGAACTGAAGGGCAGGGAGGAGAGACGGGAGACAGGACGGAACTGAAGGGTAGGGAGGAGAGACGGGAGACAGGACGGAACTGAAGGGCAGGGAGGAGAGACGGGAGACAGGACGGAACTGAAGGGCAGGGGGGAGAGACGGGAGACAGGACGGAACTGAAGGGCAGGGAGGAGAGACGGGAGACAGGACGGAACTGAAGGGTAGGGAGGAGAGACGGGAGACAGGACGGAACTGAAGGGCAGGGGGGAGAGACGGGAGACAGGACGGAACTGAAGGGCAGGGAGGAGAGACGGGAGACAGGACGGAACTGAAGGGCAGGGTGGAGAGACGGGAGACAGGACGGAACTGAAGGGCAGGGAGGAGAGGCGGGAGAAAGGACGGAACTGAAGGGCAGGGAGGAGAGACGGGAGAAAGGACGGAACTGAAGCCAGGGAGGAGAGACGGGAGACAGGACGGAACTGAAGGGCAGGGAGGAGAGACAGGAGAAAGGACGGAACTGAAGGGCAGGGAGGAGAGACGGGAGAAAGGACGGAACTGAAGCCAGGGAGGAGAGACGGGAGACAGGACGGAACTGAAGGGCAGGGGGAGAGACGGGAGAAAGGACGGAACTGAAGGGCAGGGAGAAGAGACGGGAGAAAGACGGAACTGAAGCCAGGGAGGAGAGACGGGAGACAGGACGTAACTGAAGGGCAGGGGGAGAGACGGGAGACAGGACGGAACTGAAGGGCAGGGGGGGAGACGGGAGACAGGACGGAACTGAAGGGCAGGGATGAGAGACGGGAGAAAGGACGGAACTGAAGCCAGGGAGGAGAGACGGGAGACAGGACGGAACTGAATGGCAGGGAGGAGAGACGGGAGAAAGGACGGAACTGAAGGGCAGGGAGGAGAGACAGGAGACAGGACGGAACTGAAGGGCAGGGGGAGAGACGGGAGACAGGACGGAACTGAATGGCAGGGGGAGAGACGGGAGACAGGACGGAACTGAAGGGAGCATTACAAGAATTGTTGTACATTTCTTGTCCAGTGTCTCGGCAATGTCATTCTTGACACGGAGTAACGCTGTTTCAGTGGAGTGGCCACGACGGTATGCCGACTGAAAAGGGTCGTGCAGTGCGTGTTCATCAATGTGCATATTAAGTTGTTTTGCGACGACTCTTTCAACCAATTTTGATATAAATGGCAAGTTCGACGCAGGTCGGTAGTTGTTCAACATGTCTTTGTCCAACGTAGGTTTTTTCAGGAGTGGTTTAACGATTGCATGCTTGAATTCAGCAGGGACATGCGATGATGTAAGAGACGCATTTATCATAACAGTGATTACTGGAACTAATCCAACAGAACACCGCTTTAGAAGCCACGTCGGTATTGGATCTAATTCACATGACTTAACCGGAACGGATGTAACTAATCGCTCAACGTCCAATTCACTGACAGTCTCAAAGCAGACTAGTGGGACACCACCGAATGCAACGTCGTTGTTCATAGCTGCCAACGTAATGTCTGGATGATCTTCCCCACAGTCGACATTGTCATTCCAGATAGTACACCCTTTCTCAATGAAGTGATCACCAAATCGCTGCGCCATGACAGCCGGACACACATGCGATGGCATTGCTGTTACACCACCATTTCCCATGAGGTTCTTTGTAATGCGAAATAGTTGTTTTTGGTCATTCTTGCAGTTGGCAATCTTTGTCGTATAGTAGTTATTCTTCGCATTAACCAGCCTGTTGTTGAAGACTACGCATTGAGCACGATACGCCTGCCGATGTACCTCAAGACGGGTTTGCAGCCACTTGCGCTCAGCTCGCCGTCGACGCTGTTTCTCGTCCCGCAGCTCATCAGTGTACCTAGGACAATCCGGTCGCAATGTTATGGTCATCGTCCGCTGCAGGGCATGGTTGTCAACAAGGCGACGTAACCCATCATTGTATGCGCGGCAACCATGTCACCAACAGACGCAGCACAGTTTATCTCGTCATGCAAAGAGACAATGTCACGTTTAAACTCCTGAAGACAGATATGATGCAAACGCCGAAAAACGACCTCTTTACGCATTCGAGCCGGCTTTGCAGCATTTACACAAAATATGATGGCCATGTGGTCACCGGATATATTCCCATGCGTGTCACATAAGCACGGGTCGTAAACACTCGGTCGTGAAGGAATCATTGCAGTGTTGTTTCGAACGATAACAACATCCAGGAGGTGACCTTTATTGTACGTGGCATATGTGACTAACTGGCGCATGTCCCGGTCAGAGAGCATCTCCGAGAAACGCCGTGCATCAGGATCTGCTACAATGTCAAGATGGAAATTCACATCACCGGTAATAACGATGTCATGTGGGTCCAGCATCACGGTGTCCAAGTATGTTGACCATTGCTCAAAGAAAATATTCTTTGTGAAGCCATTCCGTTTAGACGGTGGAGGGCGATATATCACTCCCAATCTGAATTTGAATTTGGCGTCACGTGTTGTAATATAATAGTCAGCATGTTCGAAGTGGATGAAGTTAAAACTTGACCTCACACTCTCAACTTTCATGCCGGACTTGTACATTAGGCCCACGCCACCGCCGCGGTTTAGGGCAGGGCTTAACGGTGCGTCAAACTTGTAGCGAGGAGTATGTAGAAATGTGTAGCCAGATGGCACAACTTCTTTTATCACGTAATTATCAGTGTCGACCCCAAGCCAGGTTACTGTCAACGCTAATATGTCAATGTCCCTGGAAATGACCAGGTCAGCCAGCGATGTAGCCTTATTTCGAACTGACTGAGCATTCAGACAACACACTGTCAGTGGAACGCCACATGTGTACTGTTTACTACATATACTCGTTAAGTGACGTACTCTAGGTACGGGCTTAGCAGGTGCTGTTGGTCGTGAAGATACAATTACACGTATCGGTCGTTGTTTACGTGCACCCCCACGACAACCTCGATGGGTGGGCCGGTGGAGGGCCACCCCTGCTTCACAAGCAGCTCTCCAGGCAGCACTGTTAAGTCTACAGTGTCTGTGACCGCTGGGCCGTAACCGATACAGGTGGTCTCTGGTCAAGGTGGGTGTGTAAACAATGTCCACTGGACGGTAACACATGACTGATCGCCAAATTGTCAATGTCACACAGGTGCAATCACAAATGTAAGTCAGATAAAATAGTAGAAAGGCACAAGCACTTGATAAAATAAGTCACACCAGCGTTCTCCTTGTGTATTCATAAAGCACATACACAAACTTGAGCGCTGTAGACTGGGTAAAAGTAGCAGAATCAGCTGTAGTTATGGAGAGCGTCAATAGGTGCAGCCACACAGGCGCGGACCATTCACTATATTCATTACTGCTACTGCTACTGCTACTGCTGCTGCTGCTGCTGCTGCTGTTGCTGTTGCTGCTGCTGCTGCTGCTGCTGCTGCTGCTACTGCTATACTTACACATAAAGACGACATGTTAAATGATAATACATATGTAATTAAATAAACTAAACTTATCAGCAATAAATAAATAAAATAAAATAAAATAAAATAAAATAATAAATAAATAATAAATAATAAAATGTATTAGTAAGTTCATTATAAAGTAAGTAATAAAAAAGCACAATTCATTATAAAATACCCTATAAGTAGTTTACAAATACGGCCTTAAAAGATGTGTTTTTAAGTTGGGCTTAAAAAATTCAAGAGAGTCTATTAGGCGCAGACTCTCCGGTAGATCGTTCCTCAGGCGTGAAGCCACGCCGACCATAGCGTTCTAAATAGTGGCGTGGTACTTTCAGGAGACTCGGCGGAGCGAAGCTGGCGACGCGACGTATATTCTGTAATCGTGTCAGCGATGTATTCAGGCGGAAGGTCAAAACCAGTATCTTGTATGTTATGCGCCATGGAATCGGCAGCCAGTGTAGCGCTATCAGCACTGGCGTGATGTGAAGGTGGTCTCGGCGCCGCTGCTGCGTAATTTACACGCGCCACCCAACTTTGCACTCGTTGGAGTTTCTGCAACAATTGTCCATTGATGCCACAGAACACAGCATTTCCGAAGTCTAGCTTCGATGTCACTAGACCGTGGACGATTGTTTTGCACGCAGTGGTGTATCTTGGCGATGTTGTGCAGTTGGAGGTAGGCAGCCTGATATGTACGCGCAATTTGCATCGACATGTCCATTCCGCTGTCCAGAAAAATGAAACCCACACACGTCGACTGTCGTAATTGCAGATGGGCTCTGGCGTTACGGGCATAAAAAACAATTGTTTTGGTCTTGGTCTCATTCAGCAGCAGTTGGTGGCTCATCATCCAACGCTTGATGTCGGTGGTGCATGCTTCGATTCGGCGAGTAGCAATATCTGCTTCACAAGGCTGGTTTCGAGAGAAGTCAACATAAAGTTGAGTGTCATCGGTGTGATATTTCAAGTGGTGTCTAGCGAATATGGCAGTGAGTGGCATTCAGTAGATGGTAAACAGTAACGGACCAAGTACCGATCCCTGAAGTACACACACCACACTTCAGTTGTTGTCGGCGAGAAATGACATCCTCAATCTTAACAGCAAATAGGATGCTACCCACGCCAGCGCCGATTCACAAATGCCGATGGATGTCATTTGTTTCAATAGTATACAGTGGTCCACAGTGTCAAAGGCGGCAGTGATATCAAGGAGGACGAGTATCACTCCCTTTCTTCGGTCGAGTGCCTGCATGACGTCATCGTGAATACGCAGGGGTGCTGTGGTGCGGACGATACGCGCTTTGAAACGGGTCAAGTAGTTTGTTTTCGTCAAGGTCAACCGCGACATGTCTCTCTAACAATTCTGATACAAAGCTGAAATTTGATATAGGGCGGAAATTCGTCATGTCATTTGCGTCCAGACCTGTCTTCTAAAGCAAGGGAGTGACCAGCGCATGCTTCATTCCAGCTGGTACAGTTGCATATTTTAATGATATATTGATGACATTCGCTAGCAATGGTGCAATAATATTGATGTTTGGTTGGACGCAAACAACCGCCTCATATACCATTCGTTACTCGGTACATGGCCTTTACAACATAGGCAGACTCGTGTATGTTCTCACAGAACAGATTTAGCAGCTACTAACGTTTCTCTGTAGACGTCTCGCAAACTCGTGTAAATGTCTCTTTGAACCAGTAACCGTGTCTATCGTCACCGCCTTTCAACTCGCCGGAGTTGTCGCTTCGCATCTGATAACTCACTTTTGTACCACGGTGTCTTGGGTCGGATGATGATAACACGAGTGATAAGTGGTGCGTGTGAGTCAATCAACCCAGCAATGATAGAGTTGTAATGCGTGGAGAGTTAATCGACGCCACTATTGAGGTTATAGAACAGTTCTGAGTTTCTGAGGTCACACACTAGCTTGGCGTTGTCAATGGTAGTGTATTTTCTATATCTGATCTGTCTTCTCGGTCGTCTTGGGTTTCCTGTAATGACGTGGTCGAGTATTCTACTGCTGCTGCTGCTGCTGCTGCAGCAGCAGCAGCAGCAGCAGCAGCAGCAGCAGCAGCAGCAGCAGCAGCAGCAGCAGCAGCAGCAGCAGCAGCAGCAGCAGCAGCAGCAGCAGCAGCAGCAGCAGCAGCAGCAGCAGCAGCAGCAGCAGCAGCAGCAGCAGCAGCAGCAGCAGCAGCAGCAGTTTACTATCACTATTATTATTATTATTATTACTACTACAATCAAATGCACAACATGCACATCTAGAATTGCTAATAAATCCCGATTTTAATAATTATCTGCTGATATCAGTTGTGATGTTTCTATATTTATATAGCCAATACTATTGACGCATAATTAAAACAATCTTAGATCAGTAACTTTTCATTAGTCGTGTCGGTATTAACGGTGGATTGTGTTGGAATTGCAGCAAGAGTTACGTGCCGATGTTCGGGGGTGTGACCTCCTTCACACGGGCGGACTATGTGCGGGTCAACGGCTTCTCAAACCTCTTCTGGGGGTGGGGAGGCGAAGACGACGACATGAGAAAAAGGTCGGTGCACTGTTGGCTATTAATTCCATGTTAAATATACGGGAAGCTGTAGCGTTGTGGGTAGAATGCCGCTCTATGTGTCTGTGTCTGTGTCTGTGTCTGTGTCTGTGTCTGTGTCTGTGTCTGTGTCTGTGTCTGTGTCTGTGTCTGTGTCTGTGTCTGTGTCTGTGTCTGTGTCTGTGTCTGTGTCTGTGTCTGTGTCTGTGTCTGTGTCTGTGTCTGTGTCTGTGTCTGTGTCTGTGTCTGTGTCTGTGTCTGTGTCTGTGTCTGTGTCTGTGTCTGTGTCTGTGTCTGTGTCTGTGTCTGTGTCTGTGTCTGTGTCTGTGTCTGTGTCTGTGTCTGTGTCTGTGTCTGTGTCTGTGTCTGTGTCTGTGTCTGTGTCTGTGTCTGTGTCTGTGTCTGTGTCTGTGTCTGTGTCTGTGTCTGTGTCTGTGTCTGTGTCTGTGTCTGTGTCTGTGTCTGTGTCTGTGTCTGTGTCTGTGTCTGTGTCTGTGTCTGTGTCTGTGTCTGTGTCTGTGTCTGTGTCTGTGTCTGTGTCTGTGTCTGTGTCTGTGTCTGTGTCTGTGTCTGTGTCGGTGTCTGTCGGTCTGTCGGTCTGTCGGTCTGTCGGTCTGTCGGTCTGTCGGTCTGTCGGTCTGTCGGTCTGTCGGTCTGTCGGTCTGTCGGTCTGTCGGTCTGTCGGTCTGTCGGTCTGTCGGTCTGTCGGTCTGTCGGTCTGTCGGTCTGTCGGTCTGTCGGCCTGTCGGCCTGTCGGCCTGTCGGCCTGTCGGCCTGTCGGCCTGCCGGCCCGCCCGCCCGCCCGCCCGCCCGCCCGCCCGCCCGCCCGCCCGCCCGCCCGCCCGCCCGCCCGCCCGCCCGCCCGCCCGCCCGCCCGCCCGCCCGCCCGCCCGCCCGCCCGCCCGCCCGCCCGCCCGCCCGCCCGCCTGCCTGCCTGTCTGAGAGAGAGAGAGAGCGTTTATGTGTGTGCTGTTTGTGTGTGTGCTGTTTCAAACCGCCCGAAGCATAAACAACTCAATTCAACCACTGTTGCTAAAATTAACTCAAAATGCATAAATTGCAGTGGTTGATATCATCGCAGCGTAGAACGATGTTTATGGAGATGACCTACTAGGGGGTGATTTATTTTTTACTTGTTTGTGACATCGTACATATACGTTTATGCTGATCTATGGTAACATCACTGCTATACAATATGATGTTTTCATACATATAATTTATTCCATATTGCAACGTTATGGTTTCCACTGATGGCGGTCATAATGGGTGTATAACTGCACATCAGTGTATTTTCGTATGAAATAAATGCTCAAGAAGTATGATTTCTGTTCAGGATTGCTGCAGCCAAGTTTAGTATATACCGATATCCTCTGGAGGTGTCGAGGTATCGTATGCTTCACCACGGGCACGACCACAGGAACCCCGTTAACCCGTTCAGGTAAGTGTGTGTGTGTGTGTGTGTGTGTGTGTGTGTGTGTGTGTGTGTGTGCGTGCGTCTGTGCGTCTGTGCGTCTGTGTGTATGTATGTATATATGTATATGTATATGTATCTGTATCTGTATCTGTATCTGTATCTGTATCTGTATCTGTATCTGTATCTGTATCTGTATCTGTATCTGTATCTGTATCTGTATCTGTATCTGTATCTGTATCTGTATCTGTATCTGTATCTGTATCTGTATCTGTATCTGTATCTGTATCTGTATCTGTATCTGTATCTGTATCTGTATCTGTATATGTATATGTATATGTATCTGTATCTGTATCTGTATCTGTATCTGTATCTGTATCTGTATCTGTATCTGTATCTGTATCTGTATCTGTATCTGTATCTGTATCTGAATCTGTATCTGTATCTGTATCTGTATATGTATATGTATGTGGGCATGCATGCCTGTGTGCGTCAGTGCGTGCATGGGAATATTTAAGGTTTCCTACACAACAGACACACACACACACACACACACACACACACACACACTCACACACACACACACAAGCACATACACACACACACACACACACACACACACACACACACACATACACACACACACACACACACACACACACACACACACACACACACACAATATTCACACCACACACCCACGCACACCCACGCACACCCACGCACACCCACGCACACCCACGCACACCCACGCACACCCACGCACACCCACGCACACCCACGCACACCCACGCACACCCACGCACACCCACGCACACGCACACGCACACGCAAACGCACACGCAAACGCACACGCACACGCGCACCTTCTCTCTCTCTCTCTCTCTATCTCGCACACATGTCCATTATATTTGTTCACATACGTTGATGCATGCACTTATGCAATAGCGTGCTTCTATATGTGACGGTGCCGTGCCTGTCCATGCACGGACATGTGTAATACCGATAAAACACAACTAGTGTTGTCCAACGAAGACAGATAAGTAAACAATCTCCTCCTGCGTAACACGTGCGCATGACTGTTGCAGAGCGATTGCATATCGCTACCGCCCGTTAGAATACATCCGAGATGGCCTCAGCAATATAAAGTACCGGTTGCACTCGTCAGAAGAAAGACCACTCTACACATGGCTACTGGTGGAACCCTGTAAGAATCGTCGATTATTTATCCCTTTGGAATAGGAACAGAGGGCCCACAGTTTCTCCGCCCACCTTTGCTCTATGGAGGAATTTATTCAACGACAACCTGACACATTCACCCTATACAATGCAGAAATATACAAGTGTAAATAATAGTTCTGAAGTTGAAAACGACTCGAATATGTATGTTACACATGCCTAAAATTAAAATGTATATAATTACAATCAAAAATATATTACAACATGCAATATGCCAAACATAACTGTAGAATTTATATGCTTTAACAGTAACCAACCATTTATTTTGAAGAATAACAATTATGAGGTTTAGTATTAACAATATATATTTTAGTAAGTATGCAAATATCGTTTGTATTTTCTTCAATAGTGGACGTGTCTAGAACATGTTAAAGAGTCGTCGAGAGAATTACTCAGTGTTACGCCTTTAAACGAAAGACACGTACTCTTTAAACAGTTGTGAGCACAATTGTGTTTAAAAGTGGTGATTTGTCTAGTTGCGTAGACAGGACTGTACAAAATAAACACTGCGTTCTCTATCAACAGTATCCAACTCTTTCTATATTTCAATTCTCCTCCCACTCTTTCCAGACCTCTCTTAACGCAGTCCTCCCATCGCATTCTCGGTCTTCCTCGCCTCCGTTTCCTTCTACGTTCCGGGTATCTGTTCTCTTTGCTAATTTTTCATCCCACATTCGTTCCACGCTTCCGGCTTATTTCAGCCTACTCCTCACCAGATTCTTCCTAAAACTTACACTCCAACCTCCACTCTCAATTCGTCAAATCCTCTCTCATCCGCTCTCTCCAGTCCCACGATTCTTCCTACCCAGTTGTTTTCGCAAACCTGACCTTCTCTCGTTGTTTCTCTGTTAGTTGATACCTACCTCATCAATGATCTCGTTTCCAGTGTCGAGTATCAGCAACTACACGATAGTAAACGGCACGTGTAAAGACCACACGATCTATGCTGTGAGGGAACCGATACAAAGATGCGCCGAGCTGTGTGATGCCAACGAACACTGTCGGGCCTTCGTGTATGACAGCCACGTCTGGTGTCTCCTCAAACGTCAAGCTTGTCGTCAGGTTCTGCCCAGCCAATCGCAGAGACTCTACGTCAGGAAGATCAATGAAAGTAGGTACATTTGCGTACGCAGAGATGATCTCGTAGAGTCCCCAAAACGTAAAAGTTGTAGAGCGCAATGGCTCAGGGCTAGAGTTTCGGACTCTCGACTACGAAAACCCGGGTTCGAATCCTGTGCTGCGGTGTTAAAACATTGGGCAAGGTTTTTAACCCGACATTGCCACAGTTCGCTCAGCTGTATAAATGTGTGCCTGGCTATAGACAGTGGTGGATATGTGTACGAGCAGCCTTCGCGGATTAATTGTAGCATATGGTTGGATGCTTCACAGAGAAACTGAGATGGTGTCTGAGTGAACAGTTCTGCCAGGGAAGTAAAGGGTAAAGCGCTTTGAAGGGTCCTGAGGACTGGATACTGCGCTGTATAAGAGCTTGCCTTTTTTAAACATTACACAGACTGATCCATGGGTCTGTGCATAGAACTACCTTTAGAATTTGCCTGCGTTAACGTAGACCATTGGTTGTACACCCTCTAATGTAACATGTCCCATCACAATTTGTAACGTCGGCCCGAACAATATTGGCGAGACCCAAGAGGGTACAGTTGGAAAGCCCACCGCTCTGTGGATCCACCCGTGCATCACATATGGATGGGTGTGTTGTGGTTTGGGAGTCTAGTATCAGTATTGTAAAAATAGCTACCGTGCCGCCATCTATCGAATGGATGGTATACAAGTTTATTACATATTTTGGTTATCACGTAGCATAGCTGCCTGTGATTTCTCGGATTGGTGTTAGTGGATTTAAACATTTAGGTTAGGTTTAGTTTCAAGGTTATAATTAGATTTAGGGTTGCGTTTAGGGTTTCGATTAGGATCAGGGATACATTTAGGGTTTCGATTAGGTTTAAGGTTATATTGAAAGTACTTTTGACAATATTGACAAGTGGCGCCTGCATGTATCTGTATGTGGGGCAGAAAGCCACCAAAACATTTAATCCGATGGACTAAATGTTGCTCAAAACGTGTATAGGTCAGGTGGAGCGGATGAATAACACATTGAAGCTCCTGTTGGTTTGCATTGGCTGCTCGGGCAGTTCATTTTAGTGCGGACGGAAGAGTCGGCGTCGACACTAGTCTCGCTTAACCAACTGTCGGTCGGTTGCTGAACTACGCCGTGAAGACAGAGGAGCTAAACAGTGCTGCCACCTCGCGGAGCCTCCTGGGTAACCGAGGCTACGTCGACACGGGAGTACACTGAAGGGGCTGAGTCTGCAGCCTCTGGCCTGCACTCCGCTGTCAGGTCGTTCAGACACGACACCGGAAGTTGACCGCCTGTCGCCTATTTCGCTATGAACCTTTGTTATAACGGTCAATCAACCAATTTTATTTAAACACCACCCATATCCACCAGTTAGATTCAGCGGTGCTTACGTGTCAAGGAAAAAATAGTTAACGTATTTAAAAAAATACGAACATCGTGCTTCGCGAAGACTTCTGACAGGCCTGTACAGACGATCCAAGACACTGCCCTGAAGAACTCCGTATCGCAGTCGGGTTCTGCGAGATAAGTCACCGTCCACACTGACGCACTGTGTTCGGTCGGTAAGGCACGATGCGAACCTGCAAAGTGCGTCACCTCGCTCGCCGATTCAATCTACATCCGCTAACAGAATGTCATGGTCGTGGGTGTCAAACGCAGCGCTAAGATCGAGTAATGCAAGTACTACATGCCTATGAGCATACAGAGATCGTAAAACGTCGTCTTGCATGCATACAATCGCTGTTTCGACGCTGTGTACCGGGCTGTATACTGGGTCTTCGAGGTCATTGCTTGGCAGATGTAAACGCAGTTGGACAGAGGCGTGACGTTCGAGTAATTTGGGTGCATACGGAAGGTTAGAGATAGGTCGGTAGCTGGCGTAGCCGTCGGCGGTAAGACCGGAGCATTTGAGAAGAGGCGTGATGACAGCGTGTTTCATACTTAACGGAAGAATATATGATTCAGACGACTTTATCATGTATTGAATGAATCATTTAATACTGGATTGATTCTCAAGGTGTCCATATATCATGGTACTATAATATCATGATACTACAAATTAAAGGTATCATACTGTGACAAATAGGGTAACAGTTTTATAATGAGAGCTAATAATTTAGTGGTGGCTCGATATTCAATTATGTCAATGAAGTATCAAGATAAGAAGTTGAACTTACACATACACTTTGCAATATTTTAATTGATAATTGACATATGGTTGCGGATCCATTCGATCTTGTCGGCGAAAAGACTTAAGAAACGGTCCGCAAGAATAGCAGGACCACCAGTGCCATTCGGTAGAGAGATTGCGCATTTTCGACCAAGCAAGCAGTTCACAATACGAAACATTGCTCTGTTGTCATTCGAGGCGGTTTCGATCAGTTTACTTTAAAACACGGCTTTAGTGGAAGCCAGCCTTCTACAATATATGTCATGCAACTCAGGATAGCAAATAGTGTGGTTGTTGGTCCTGTTCCGCCGCCATTTGCGCTCACATAGACGAGTCTGGCGTTTGATTTCATCGAGTTTCCGACACCACCAAGGAGTGTATAGTCGTTCATTTATCGTACGTTGCACAGGTACGGTGATCGATGAGGCACGACACTCGGAATAGTACTGGTCGTAAAGGCCGCACACATCACCGACAGGTTGTGATGAAATTACACACACTGAGATCTGTCGTGAAGCTGGAGTTGTTAATCGCAGCATATCGACGGTACGTTATTGTCTTTCCAAGCGAGCGGGGTTGGTGATGGAAAGATCACAGAGAACAGCAAAGTGATCGGTGACAAGATGGTCAACAGTAGTCCTGTAATAAGTGATGGGGAAGAAGTTGTAAGGACGAGATCAAGTACATTAACCCAGTTGTGCGTTGTGTCTGTGACATTCTGTCTTACGTTGGCGTCAGACAGGACGTCACGAAGAGCTCGTGCACGGATCACTGTCGTCGCCGTACCGCACGTTGAAGTCGCCGACGATGATGATACCGGACTTCGTTCCGACGCCATCGACGAGGTGTCGAAACTCGCTGAGGAAGGTGTCGAACGGTCTATGTGTATATGTATATGTATACGTATACGTATACGTATACGTATACGTATACGTATACGTATACGTATACGTATACGTATACGTATACGTATACGTATACGTATACGTATACGTATACATATATATAAATATATATATATATATATATATATATAGAGAGAGAGAGAGAGAGAGAGAGAGAGAGAGACAGAGACAGAGACAGAGACAGAGACAGAGACAGAGACAGAGACAGAGACAGAGACAGAGACAGAGACAGAGACAGAGACAGAGACAGAGACAGAGACAGAGACAGAGACAGAGACAGAGACAGAGACAGAGACAGAGACAGAGACAGAGACAGAGACAGAGACAGAGACAGAGACAGAGACAGAGACAGAGACAGAGACAGAGACAGAGACAGAGACAGAGACAGAGACAGAGACAGAGACAGAGACAGAGTTGGCCTCTCCTACATAAAACGAAGCTTTCTTGACCACGTTACATCTGTCTTTATTGAGATGAGAGGCACTACAGTTAAATATGGTTAAGGTGTACTTCTTCACCTGTGTAACAGAAGAACATTTTGTTCCAGGCCAACACGCCCGAAACCAAAATGGCGACGCCTTGTCGAAATACAGACGTCGTTCGGGCGACTGCAGCGGTGGCGACATCAGCGGACATGACGGTGTCGGCAATGCGACGGCGTGCGCCGAGAAGTGTGACAAGCTAGTCGAATGCGTCGGTTTCGTGTACACGAAAAACAAAAGTGCCTGTTATCTGAAGTTGGTATCGTGCGTCAAAACGTCTCCAAAGGCAGGAGCCACGATGTATGATATAATTGGTACGTATCTTTACAACTGCTACGAGAAGAACTATTCGGTATATAATCCTGTTGTCCCCTCACGGACAGCATCATGCGATTTAACATAAGGATAAATAATGCCACTAATCCTTTGCCATTTAGATGCTAACCACATGGTGTAGGTATTCTACACTAAAAATGTATTTTTTATTTTTTATTTTGATTGTTCCAATTTGTCACAGTTTGATATTCCTGTGCTAAAGGAGTTCCAGTATATTCATTATGCGAGGGAAGAAACTATTTTTGAAAATGTCAGTTTTAACTGATGGGGCAATCAGAGGTCCGTTTGATCTACAAATACGAATACATTTATTTCAGGTAAAAACCCATATACAATTGGTACATACATTACAACATCTAAGTAGCCTATTAAAGATTAATTCATGTAAATAAACACCTTTTGAAAAGTAAGTTATATAAACAACTTACTGACTATATATATATATATATATATATATATATATATATATATATATATATATATATATATATATATATATATATATATATATATATATATATATATATATATAATAATAATAAATAAATAATAATAAAGTTATATGCGAGACATGATGACTATCTTACAGATTTACTGTGTGCAATGAATTGGCCCAGCTAGTCCACATTGGGCCATTTGCTATTTCAAAGCAATTGTACATAACCCTAATCAAGCCATTATTTATGTTAACTTTTATGTTAAAAATGCGTCTTTTAAAACCATAGATGTTCTTACGCAATAGGGCGTCAAATGTAACTATAGCATTATTAGCAAACATGATGTCGCTTGTGTAGATGTATTGAGATTGTTGATACGTTTTAGTATTGTTAACATCTTACTCAAACCAGATTCTCTATATATTTTGCTTTTTGATTGATCCAATCCACTACAATTGTATGCGTGTAATTCGGATGTTATCTTTGTTTGACTGTTATCTTTTACTACCATTCAGTTCGCTCGCGAACAGCTGTCAAACCCACGTCTCAGGTCTCAGGTCTCGGGTTGTATGCTCCAAACAGCACAAACTTGGGCTAACGCAGGAGTTTGTAGTGCTTCTTGTGCGCATGCGATATGTATTATGTTTGTTTGTTTGTTTGAGCTTGTTTGTTTTACAGGCAATTTAGGTGATTGGGTCTTGGGAAGGGGAGGTTTCGTGATTGCTGCTTGAAAAGCTATTGGGTTGTCTATTTCAGTAATGTGTTGTGGGATCATATTCCAGATGCGAATTGCTCGGGGGTAAAAGGAGAACACTGCAGTGTTGATGCGGCACCTGGTGGCCATGTAATGGCCACGGTTTTTTAATGGTTTTAATAGGCCCGGTGGTGGTGTGATGTTGATTATGTTATTTAAAATTTTGTAAAATGTCATGGTTTGTTTGATAATCCTGCGTCGCTCAAGAGTGGGCCATCCAAGGGTGGCTAATAGGTATGTTGTGATTGTTTGGCGTCGATGGTCGTTTTTGACAAATCTGGCTGCTCAGTGCTGTACCTTTTCAAGATGTTTAATTTGGGTAGTGGTGTGTGGATTCCATATAGGAGAGGCATATTCAAGTTTTGGTCGGACTAGCATGTTATAGGCAGTTTCTTTTACATCAGGTCCGAGGGTTCGATATGGGCATTGGTGTGATGTGTCCATAGGACATTTTGTCAGTCACATATATTTATACAGATAAACGTATTAACCCAAAGAAGAACGCGTACGTCATTGCCTGATTATGAGCGCCGTCGTGACATACTGTGACGTAACGCAAACGTCGCGTCACTTCGGATGACATCACCGCTATTGTGACGTCATCGCGTTATTGTCATATATAATTATATATATATATATATATATATATATATATATATATATATATATATATATATATATATATATATAATTTGGTGAAAATGGCGGCATCGTTTACCGAAGGAAACGGAATGAAATGTGGCTAAGCTTGACTTTTCGTTTAAGCGTAAACAACACCATTTATTTAGGTTCGAATTCGACGCGTAGGAAGCAACCGCGGTTGAAAACATGCTGGCGTGTTCGCACCTTACAGCGTGCTGTAAGACAAAGCTGTATGTTCGTGTCACCGTGGCGCTGAGGATAAATTTACCCACGTCTTGTCTTTCAAAAACCGCGCCATCCTACTGTGTTGGGTGTTACTGCGAGTCCTGTAATGCAGCACATTGTCTGATTAATTCACCAACACTATCAGCGCCATTGCCATTGACTCCATACCTCCGGGGATATCGTTGATTTTTTTGACATATTTCAATTTCATAATTTATATTCGTTGTGAAGATCGGATGGATATCTTAAAACCGTATCAGTTATGTAATGCAATTGTGTCCGTACAACGTCTTAGCAAAGCTAGATTTGCCATTTCTAGAATGGAAACATTCCGCGCGAGTCTTACTAGATTTTTGGCAGATAAATGATAGAGTCCATTTTGATCTCATATATGACTAATAGAAGTTTGATTGCTATCTTATCTTAATGTGCGCGTCAGCCATTGACTCTTGATAATTATATATGGGTTATTAAAAATGAGTATCATGTCCTACCCCTAGAGCGCAGTGGCTCAGGGGTAGAGCTTCGGACTCTCGATTACGAGAACCCGGGTTCGAATCCTGGCTGCGGCGTTAAATCCTTGGGCAAGTTTTTTCACTCTACATTGCTCCTGTTCACTCAGCTGTTTAAATGAGTAACTGACTATAGACAGTGGTGGATATGTGTACGAGCAGCCTTCGCGCATTAATTGTAGCATATGGCTGGATGCTTCCCAGAGAAGCCGAGATGGTATTTGAGTGAACAGGTCTGTCAGGGAAGTAAAGTGTAAAGCGCTTTGAACGGTCCTGAGGACTGGATACTGCGCTATATAAGAACTGCCTTTACTTTTTACCCCTATTCTTGACTTGCCCTATCATTGACGTCAAGACAGTTTAGCCGTCAAGGTTCGCGCGATCTAAAATGAAAACATTAAACACTGCAGGTGTAGTATGTACACACTACTGAACAGAATCGTACTCTGGAGACCAGTGTAGAAATAAAGGTTATTATTATTAGGTGTATCGTAGTCAGATGATGCGTTGTTACCTAATGCAAATCTGGAAAATTATACAATATTTAATGCATTTTGCAGACGAAGGAATGCCCCCGATGCAAGCGTTGGAAGCAGATGCTATAGCCACGGGGACAACAAGGCCGACAGTGCAAGAACAAATAACATAATACTCATTTAATGAGGTATGCAATAGTAGTGCTGATATGGCGTGGTGTATATGAGGTGTTTGTTGAGATTATGCTGACTCTTAAGACTAGACTGCAGATATCTCATAAGAGCTGACCGCGGCTATTAACGTGCCATATTTTCATGTTTTATACAGTTTAATAGAGTTTTAAAGGTGACGGTTATCCGTTGAGTGAAATGTTCTGCCTTCCAACTCTAGACAGATTTGATAATATTAGCCTCGGAAGCAATAACTACGGCTGGGATACACATCCAGGCTATCGTTTTATATATATATATATATATATATATATATATATATATATATATATATATATATATATATA
>OZ024863.1:48751819-48771819 GCA_964017155.1 Oasisia sp. SBJ-2009 | reverse complement strand
CTAAAACTAAGCTTAGCATATCAGAGCACAGTTCTGATCGCAGAATCAACATGGCTCCTCAATGGTGGTCTCTTTATCTTCTAAGTAGTTAATAGGTTACGTATTCCGCTTCCTGTACTTATTTTAACAGAGGTTCATTTTTGTGTTTAGTTCATTCTAAGTTGGTAGATCATAGGCGAGTGGTCGAAGGAAGCGAGTGAACCGGGAAGAGGCCAGTGGACCACGGTAGTCGTGCTGAGATACTATCTGTAATATCAGCGTGTTAATGAAATATAGCCAAAATTAATTACAATATAATGTATCTTAGTGTTTGCATCATTTCGACATGCAACGTCACTTGCAGACAAAATGAAATATCAAACCGGAAGTAAATGCAGCTGTCTACGAATGCCTTGTTATTGGCGTCGAATGACGTAAATATATGTGTGCGTCCATAAATCTGGTCATAGAGTTGGACACTGAATGAATACAATGACTGTCGTCTTGTGGTTTACTGTCTAAATTTCGGTAATATTCGATTGCCTTTTTCTTGACCGTAAGTTTAGGATAGAGTTATGTGAACATCTCAAACCACCTGGCTGTTAGAATAAGCGTTATTTCCCGCAATTCAGTTCACGACGAAGGTAAAAGACCGTAGCTGAAACATAGAAAATATATTAATCACATATTTCTGTTAAGAAAGAAAGAATATAATTATTATTACAGTATCTAGTAATATACACATGCCAACTCTTACGTTTCGAAATGCAAGGACATACGAGATTTTATGAAATGCAAACGAAACGTTATATTGTCCTGTTATGCAATGCTGTTAAACTCCAATTATACTTCCCCGAGGTAAAAGGTCACAACTGGACCCTCCTGGGGGTCCCCCAAATTTCCAATTACACCCTCCCACTCCCTATTGAAGTTCATCAATTGGCACTTAAGTGGAGTCGCAAAACATTATTATTTTATACTTCCATGAGCGTCTTTGGTATAATTATAGTGAAATCATGGACGTTTTCTTCCTTATGGAGACCTGGGTAGTTGCTAACAAACCCGGCAGATTCTCGGAAACGAATTGGCAAGTCTAATATAACTATGCGCAGATTCAGCCCAATCCACGCAGTAATCCTTAGGTCGGATTCAATACGGTAAAATGTCATGCTAAATAATGGATAATACATGTTGAGATTCTGTGTGCCGATGTTAAAAGAGTCGTTGCGCAAGTGAAAAAACACAGAACTCCCGTTGCGCGCATGCGTGGTAATGAAAACGGTGCACTGCGCATGAACAGTTCCGGTTCCGCGAATCTCACATCGCTGATGTCCACCAGACATATCAGGACACAGTTTCAGAGGTGACGGTAAACTGTTTCCAAACTAACGTAGCGCCACCTCGCTGCACGCGTCGATAAATCTCGTCACGTCAAGAAAACTCGCCCAAGCGGTGGACGTCTGTTCAGCTGCCGTAAATACGCCGACGGTCTTTCAACCGTTGGTAGCCATGGCGACGTCGAGTGCCAGCAGCGCGAAGGAGGTGAGAGTCAGTGATACCATAATGATGCACGTCGTCTTCGACTTGCCCTTTGGTTGCGACTCTTCTGCCCCCGACGACTCTTTCCGCTGTTTCGTCTTTCTGCAACAGACACCGGAGTTATCGTTAGTTCGAACGACGCTAAATATTGCGGTGATAGAGTTAGTTGGCTGCGTGACATACACCAAAGTACTTGCTTGTCCAAGTTCAAGCTTTGCTTGTATGCCAGCCAGCCAGCCAGCCAGCCAGCCAGTCAGCCAGCCAGCCAGCCAGCCAGCCAGCCAGCCAGCCAGCCAGCCAGCCAGCCAGCCAGCCAGCCAGCCAGCCAGCCAGCCAGCCAGCCGGCCGGCCCCGTCCGTCCGTCCGTCCGTCCGTCCGTCCGTCCGTCCGTCCGTCCGTCCGTCCGTCCGTCCGTCCGTCCGTCCGTCCGTCCGTCCGTCCGTCCGTCCGTCCGTCCGTCCGTCCGTCCGTCCGTCCGTCCGTCCGTCCGTCCGTCCGTCCGTCCGTCCGTCCGTCCGTCCGTCCGTCCGTCCGTCCGCCCGCCCGCCCGCCCGCCCGCCCGTCCGTCCGTCCGTCCGTCCGGAACGTCCGGAACGTCCGGAACGTCCGGAACGTCCGGAACGTCCGGAACGTCCGGAACGTCCGTCCGGAACGTCCGTCCGGAACGTGCTGAGGAGGATTGAGAAAATGCTGCTAACATATTTTAAGGCGATATCCCGTAATATTTCATTTACCACACTATTTGGCCCTGGTCAATCAAGCCTGATGCTGCTTAAATATTGCGGTTTAATGCAACAATCGTTACGCCATTTGTGTCGACGGACGTACTCAATATTACTTTATTCCAGTCATGTAGTAGATTTCCTAGCAAGAACTAAACACGACTTATCGGCTCTGCCGCGCCGGTGACCTATTCGCCAATTATACCTGGTTACAGAGGTCCCCGTGCATCATAGCCACAGCGGTCGTTGACTTCACAACTGAAGCTGGACCAGCCACCGACCAGATGTAGCTAGTCATAAACATCCTCTAAATGTTCCTCATAAGCGACGTCTAGACTTGAAGATTGCGAAAAAACAGACAACGGCGTCGCCAGCTGATTGCGTTCAGTGCAGATACGGCGAAGTGATTTGACGAACGCATCTATCATGGACATTATCGTTGTTTCGTGTCGTTATATATCTATCTACATCGCTGTTGAATGCATTCGCGTGACTCGGGAATAACATTGATAACATTCTGCCTAGGCAAGCGCATTGAAAATGGCGGATACATAGATACGCAGCAATACACTGAAAGTACAAATACAAAAAATACAATCTGCTGAGTGTGCGTGTGCTATTGCGTTTTAATTGAAGTTCTGTTCACTTGGAGTTTCTTCTTTCGGAACACCATTTTCAACGCACGTGTCCATGTTATCCTATTTTATCAACTCCATTCCCGTCCCGTCCCGTCCCGTCCCGTCCCGTCCCGTCCCGTCCCGTCCCGTCCCGTCCCGTCCCGTCCCGTCCCGTCCCGTCCCGTCCCGTCCCGTCCCGTCCCGTCCCGTCCCGTCCCGTCCCGTCCCGTCCCGTCCCGTCCCGTCCCGTCCCGTCCCGTCCCGTCCCGTCCCGTCCCGTCCCGTCCCGTCCCGTCCCGTCCCGTCCCGTCCCGTCCCGTCCCGTCCCGTCCCGTCCCGTCCCGTCCCGTCCCGTCCCGTCCCGTCCCGTCCCGTCCCGTCCCGTCCCGTCCCGTCCCGTCCCGTCCCGTCCCGTCCCGTCCCGTCCCGTCCCGTCCCGTCCCGTCCCGTCCCGTCCCGTCCCGTCCCGTCCCGTCCCGTCCCGTCCCGTCCCGTCCCGTCCCGTCCCGTCCCGTCCCGTCTCCTCATATGTTTCTGGCTTAAGATCACTCACGCATGCACTTGATATCGTTGATTGTAGACGGTTTGTACAGCCTTACTGATATATAACGGCAAATACCCCAATAGATATGACAGCTAAGTGTTTGAAATGGACCCAACCAACTTTAACATTTGCAATTGCTTTGCAGAATAATTACTCGAAATGGAATTTTGCTGTGAGAAGTAAACCTATTTTGGCGAGATTATACGAAAGAGTGTTATCTCTTGTAGAGAGATAAAACTGAAGTGTCCCAACTCTTATGTGGAACACCAGAAAAGAACGAGAGAGGAAGGCACGCTATGGCACAGCTCTATCAGAGCGGCGCATTACGACGTCCACGGACATAACGTATGGCCACAAGCGCCGGCGAGCTAATTACTTTTGCAGCTCTACAGGGGATAACCTACTTCAGAGTGGTTTATAACAAAACACCTACCAGTAATTGGCCATTAAAATGGGCGCGCGGACTAAGACACCACAACTAATCAAACCACACAACAACATATCATAATATGGCTCACGACTGCGCATTTCGACGGGGCTAGCTGAAGGTGTCGTAGATTATCAACGCGGTTGCGCTGTATTTGTTATTACATATTATTATCTGAAAAGGTGTGTTCATATGGTGAATGAGTCTTCTTCATTCAAGGCGGCGTCATTTTGCATGGTGTCTCGGTTTCACAATTGTTCTAATCGTAACATTTATGTCAACGCTTGTTAAATATTTACGCTTTAGACCTTCATATAAAATCGTGTCAGGAATTCTTGAATACGAAAATGGCCGTTGTAGGGAAATCGTCATGATAGGAGATTGAACAATTATTGTTCTGCTTGGAATACACTTTATACATAGTGGTGCAGGTAATGGAACACACGTTTCATACTTGGAGCAAGCATCTCTCTGTTGTGTTCACAATGACACTATAACGGTCAAATGGGCAACGTAAAAGCTATGAAGGTTACCCGGATGTGTAACTAGATTTGCGTAAAAGCAGGCATAATTCAACACCGTCACATGGTGATAAGGCCAGAAGTCGGCCAAGTGCAGTGCGCTGAGCGCTGAATGAACGGTTTTTATTGTTCATTCACACGATATTGCTTCTACTGAAAAAAGACCGCTGCGCTTTGCAGTATTAATATTGTAGTCGCCGCACTGATGTGTTGTCCAGATGAAAAACATTTCGTTTACAGCGCACGTACATTCATACGGGTGGGCGCGCGCGTATGTGTTTGAGAGAGAGAGAGAGAGAGAGAGAGAGAGAGAGAGAGGTGAGAGAGAAAGAGAGAGAGCTAAGAGAGAGAGAGGGAGAGAGGTGAAAGAGAGAAAGAGAGAGAGAGCTGAGAGAGAGAGAGAGAGAGAGAGAGGGAGAGAGGGAGGGAGAGAGGGAGGGAGAGAGGGAGAGGGGGGAGAGGGAGAGAGGCAGAGAGGGAGAGAGGGAGAGAGGGAGAGAGGGAGAGAGGGAGAGAGGGAGAGAGGGAGAGAGGGAGAGAGGGAGAGAGGGAGAGAGGGAGAGAGGGAGAGAGGGAGAGAGGGAGAGAGGGAGAGAGGGAGAGAGGGAGAGAGGGAGAGAGGGAGAGAGGGAGAGAGGGAGAGAGGGAGAGAGTGAGAGAGGGAGAGAGGGAGAGAGGGAGAGAGGGAGAGAGGGAGAGAGGGAGAGAGGGAGAGAGGGGGAGAGGGAGAGACGGAGAGACGGAGAGAGGGAGAGAGGGAGAGAGGGAGAGAGGGAGAGAGGGAGAGAGGGCGAGAGGGAGAGAGGGAGAGAGGGAGAGAGGGAGAGAGGGAGAGAGGGAGAGAGGGAGAGAGGGAGAGAGGGAGAGAGAGACAAACTGAGATGAGAGACAGACAGAAAAGCAATTAAAGAGAGAAATACAGAGAATGAGATAGATAGAGAGAGGAGACAGAGAGAGGAAAAGAGGTGTGTGTGTGTGTGTGTTTGTGTGTGTGTGTGTGTGTGTGTGTGTGTGTGTGTGTGTGTGTGTGTGTGTGTGTTTGTGTGCGCGTGCATGCACACTCTTGTTATAACAAACACACACATCATAGCGAGCCTCACGCAACCCACGCGCTGGACATTATTGATCGGGTCAGAATAGGGACAGGACTGTTGGCCGGCCACAGTTCATGAGAGGATAACTTAGTTTAACTAATACAGAGATTATGGTCGCTATCGATGTGGTCATCCGCATAGCTATGCATTAATGATAACTACTAGCGTAGATGTGTGTCTAATTGCTGTAGATTTGACATCTGCCTGTGGCGAACAAGCAAACTTGTCACAGCCACCTGTGAAACGCATATATAACTTCCGTAAGCTCGCCGTCTATATTACAGAACAAGTCGTTCTTTCTCTGTTTGTGAACCCACGTCTCCGTCAGTTTTGCATCTACCGAGCTGGAATTGTGCATGTGATTTAGCGGGCCCGTTGGTATGGTTCGTAGATGTAAACGTTTTTAATATTCGCCCGGTTGGGGGGAAAAAACCTGGGCGATCAATAATTCAAAAGATTGTATCAGACGTTTCATCCGCGGGATTTCATATTTTTCGATATTATCGTAATGATAATTATTATTATTGGCTTATGGTGACTTTTTCGCCAAGATATTGTGGGCTAATCCTATCTCCACCCCATTATACAATATTGAATGCTGTACTGGTTCCCGGTTACTAAGTGCCCAAATAGGAATTAACGACGCATAAACCAATTCTGAGTTCAATGTTTACAAAACTTGTCGTTCTCACACAAATATCCGAATAGCAAGCCAGGATATTCCTGCTATTCCACTTAATTAAGCCACCAACATGCTTTCGTCGATGGTTTGAATTTGAGAAGATGGAGCGCTGTAACGCGAACAAACTGTTTCCTCCCAGAATATTAATTAACCGTCAACAATACATGATTTTTTTAAACACATGCACGGTCAACACTTTATAATCACTATAGTCTTAACAGTTTTTAAATGATTCCGCATTAACATCGAAACAACAGTTTATTTCCGGAATTTGAATTGTTTTGAAGAGAGTCGACATTTTGACAGTAGTTTGGCTTAGTGTAATAATTATTAGTTGTAAACAAGCAGTTCTGCGTGCCAATGGAGGTCATCCCTATGCCTCATTGAGGGCAATGGCCGCGTTGGGATTCACGGTTCGATCGTCCCGACATAAACCTCGTATCCGAGCTCCGTAACGGCTCGGCGGAACGGTTCGGCAGACGTCGGTGATTTATGGTTGCAAATATGAGCCGCATCACTAAAACGGCATAAAGATCAATCACGGGCTATAATCACTGGAACCGAATCAACCCATTGCCTTTGGCGGGCCTTCTCCGGCACACCTGATATGGAAATGAATCGGTTGCCATGACGACGGCAAGAAATATTAGACAATATAAAATAATGTATTTTTCGCGTCGGTTAGCGGAAGGCGATGCGGCAGTGTGTTGTGCCGTAGCGGCGAGTGAACGAGCAGGAAGAACGAGGGGTCTCATTGGTTCGTAACAGTGTAGAGTGTGTAAATAGGTTAAATTAACGTATGCACCAATACAATGATGGTCGCAAACATGTCGCACGCACACGCGTACACAACCACGCACGCACACGAAGACACGGACACACGGACACACTCGCACAAACGTACACAATCACCTAGACAGAGACGGATAAACTAGCTGAACAATAAGCAGGCGGGCAAACGGACGAATGGGCAGGTTGGGCGGGCGGACGGGCGGACGGGCGGACGGGCGGACGGGCGGACGGGCGGACGGGCGGACGGGCGGACGGGCGGACGGGCGGACGGGCGGACGGGCGGACGGGCGGACGGGCGGACGGGCGGACGGGCGGACGGACGGGCGGACGGGCGGGCGGGCGGACGGGCGGGCGGGCGGACGGGCGGACGGGCGGACGGGCGGACGGGCGGACGGGCAATCGGGCGTGCGGGTAGTCGCACACGCACCCCACCAGACGCACACGCACACGCACACGCACACGCACACGCACACGCACACGCACACGCACACGCACACGCACACGAACACGAACACGAACACGAACACACACACACACACACACACACACACACACACACACACACACACACACACACACACACATATATATATATACAATCAGACAACAAAACCACCACCTAGCCACCTGTAAACCAGCGATTCAGACAGATTTTAAAAGGAACACAACACTGCCCAAGTACTCGGGCCTTCCGGGATTCCGCCGCCGACATCTTAAAAGGCGATGTCAGTCAGGCACGCAGCTCTCGCTGATTATTCGCGCCATCAATCATTCCATTAATAACGCACCTGCGAATGCACCAATAACATAACGCCTTCTCGGCACCCGCCTGGCTCTTTGTTTACCGTCGCGTAAAGTAGATCGTCGTGAATTAGGCCAGTGCCAGCGGCTCCGACCTTCCGTATCAATAACAGAAACGCCTGTCATAAAAACGCCTTACAACGTTAGTCACATAGTGACAGATAAGGATATATATAACGTAGGCTGATGATACAGAATTAGTTTACGTTATCACAAACGTATATTGTCGAGTGTGCACTCGTGTTTGGATGCATGCACAGGAGACGTCATATGTAAGATGGAAGAGAGAAGAGAGAGAAGAGAGAGAAGAGAGAGAAGAGAGAGAAGAGAGAGACGAGAGAGAAGAGAGAGAAGAGAGAGAAGAGAGAGAAGAGAGAGAAGAGAGAGACGAGAGAGAAGAGAGAGAAGAGAGAGAAGAGAGAGACGAGAGAGAAGAGAGAGAAGAGAGAGAAGAGAGAGAAGAGAGAGACGAGAGAGACGAGAGAGAAGAGAGAGAAGAGAGAGAAGAGAGAGACGAGAGAGAAGAGAGAGAAGAGAGAGAAGAGAGAGACGAGAGAGAAGAGAGAGAAGAGAGAGAAGAGAGAGAAGAGAGAGACGAGAGAGACGAGAGAGAAGAGAGAGAAGACAGAGAAGACAGAGAAGCCGGAGAAGACAGAGAAGACAGAGAAGACAGAGAAGAGAGAGAGAGAAGAGAGACGAGAGAGAAGAGAGAGAAGACAGAGAAGACAGAGAAGCCGGAGAAGACAGAGAAGACAGAGAAGAGAGAGAGAAGAGAGACGAGAGAGAAGAGAGAGAAGACAGAGAAGACAGAGAAGAGAGAGAGACGAGAGAGACGAGAGAGAAGAGAGAGAAGACAGAGAAGACAGAGAAGTCGGAGAAGACAGAGAAGACAGAGAAGAGAGAGAGAAGAGAGAGAAGAGAGAGAAGAGACAGAAGAGAGAGAAGAGAGAGAAGAGAGAGAAGAGAGAGAAGAGAGAGAAGAGAGAGAGAGAAGAGAGAGAAGAGAGAGAAGAGAGAGAAGAGAGAGAGAGAGAGACAGAGCCAGAGAACGCGAGAGAAGAGAGAGAGAGAAGGGGAGAGAGAGAGACGGAGAAGAGGTAGAGGAACACCTTGAACAACTGCTCTGTTGTTCTTTGCTCTGTATTGTGGGTATACGTAGGCAAGTGAAAACCAGAATTATAACCATACTGGAAACTGTCCATACGTGCAGAATAGATGAAGTTCTGAGGAAGGCCGATCTTCGCTAGACGGGGCATGGAATTCGAATGACCATGTACGCATGGCAAGACATCTCCTGGACGGAGAACGTAAACCAGAAAACCGGCAAATAGTGCACCTCTTGGTTCCTTACCCTTCAACCTCTGCTAAGGCAACAGTAAACACATCTGCCTGTCTTGTGCTATCTTCTGCCCGATAGTGCCCTTCCAGTATTCGTCTAGTTCGTCTCTCCATCGTCTCTCTTCCAGTAATTCGTTTCCCTTCGTAACGTTTCCCAGTGGTGGTACGCGATCTCCATCGGCTATCTCGTATTTTGCTGACGAGCCTTGCCCAGCTCCACTTCCGTCTTTCTCTTACCCAGACGTTTGTTTCTATGCCCTAGTAGTACGCATGGGTTGCACTGACAAACATATTCCCATGGTTAAAGATGCTGCGGCGCTTGGCGAATGCTGACCATCCGGCCGTGATTCTTCAGTGCCGTTTTTGTTGTGCCAGCTGTAATATTGAAATTACAATGTTGAATTGTACCTTTACCTTTACCCTTCTTCAAGTACTTTACGAAAGTTCGCTTTATTTTGTACTCTAGTAATGACGGAAAAGAAAAGCGAACAATCAACCGCGCCAAGGCCAGACTCATCCCGGGCGTTCACCACAAGCGAAATTAGCAACAGTATCATTATCGACTATTGGAATGCATGGACAGCTCGGCGTATTATTACACATCTAAGCGCACCTAATCGTTTTCCACGCCGCCATTGCATGCACAATGAGGACCTGTGCATTAAGAGTCACCCTTTCGCGTCACCTTCGTGTTCATGAATGTCATATAACGACCCGACCATGAGGCACAGTCATCATCGGAATCAATGGGATACCGAGAAGGACTTGTTTGCGCAACTGTAACAATCATGCATAGGCCTACTAGTGGATGGCGAACGAAGCCACCCGGGCGTCCAGGGACCCGAATTCGGTCATGAACCGACAGATAGGCAGCACAATGCACGCATGCATTCAAAATTTCCTAGAAATATTGTAATAAGCCCCAAACCCTCGGCCAATCGCTGCTCTCTTCGTCATAACTCAAAGAGTGAAGGCCGATCGACCGAGGGACTATTCTCGTTTTATCTGCGCAACCAGGCAATCTGCTATACCCAACCACGTCATCTCACGCTTGGATTTGAATAGAAGAGATTGAAATCGAAAAGTACATCAGAAGGTCAGCTTCGCGATAGACAAACAAATCGTCGGACGGTCCATAAATCAAAGGCTCCCTTGTAGACCACATGTAGGAACTAGCAAGTTAGCAACCGATAGTGACATTTGCCAGGCATCCGGAATTGAGAGATGAAAGCAAGACGCTGGGGGAATTATGAGCCTATGACATATGGGAAACAAATCTCGAACCACCCAATACAGCATGCCACCTTTACATCATCGGATGCTTCTTATACCATCAACACGAGACACAACTTCTGCAGGCACTCCGACAAGTGATCTCGGAACGCACGAAGGTGATGGTGAACAAGCAGGTGTCATACATTGAACGGAGGAAGGAACAGTAAGAAGAATTGTTAAGAAGATTTATGTTAATTTATATAATTTACATTTATATTTATTAATACATGTATTATATGTCTTGTACAGCGCATCGATCTGCCATGCAGGAATTAGCGCTTTTATTATTATTATTATTTGTCCCATCACACATTTCAAATGATACATCCATGTCAGATTATTAAACAAAATACAAATTTATAATCGTACCACTGTTTTTAAAGATGGCAGTTGTCAATACATATGTCACGATATCTCAAAAGGTATGTCACTTTGAGTAATTACTTAAGTGTTGTTGGATAGCTTGGTGTCAACGTATTACTTTTTATCGTCACGGACATTCATATATCCGCAATTTTAAAAGATGACATTAGAATAAGCCCATTATATCTTAAGAACTGCGTAATTGAGATCCACAAAGCTGATACCAAATGTTGGACTTCTAGATGTGGTGATTTAAATTGTATGTATTGCTTTGACTATCACAATATCTGCCACTTTGTAACATCCGCAATTGGCGCCCGTCAAAGCCTATTATTGTCACATTCTGTAAAATGGATAGAGCTTCTTCAAACATAGTCTACTAATGTCATAATGATGCATGTCCCTTGGGTTTATTCTGAAAAACCTCAAGCTGTTCACACACACACACACACACACACACACACACACACACACACACACACACACACACACACACACACACACACACACACACACACACACACACACACACACACACACAGACACACACACACACACACACACACACACACACACACACACACACACACACACACACACACACACACACACACACACACACCCCTGATATCCACTGCATTTGCATAGCTCTGTGCACCGACACTGTCGTCTGCAACCGTTCCAGCAGCCACACGAGATAATCACACGGCAAATTGTACCTCCAAATGACAGTGTCATCTAATACATCTCCAATTCAAGCCCGTTCCCATTTCTTGTCCAACTGACGTACGCTGGACTGGCTTGGCTAATCGTGGTGCTCTCAGTAACGGTGGCCTAGAGATGGTCAGTCTGGTAGCCTACTCGGAGCTGGTGCTACATAAGACATCCTGCCTTGGTGGACTCTTCTGGATACGTGTCCTCTTTCTCCACGAAGAGGACGTGTCTTGTGAAGCTCACATCGTTCTCCGAACTCCCTCGGTCCTACAGTACAACATGTCCTTCTCAGTGGGTAGTAGGACATCCACCAGATGGAGTGTCTGTAAGAGCACACAGCGCATGCGTAACACCTCAGGATGCATTCCTTTATGCTCAAGCCGTACGTTTGCCAGTCCCAGCAAAACCTGAACCAGTGTCACATCCGAACAGCGCTTGGAAGACAGAGCCTTGGTCTTATGCACCAACTCATGGCTCACTATCCGCCCTGCTGCACCTTGGGTCAACGACGACATTCTGTCAGCGAGGAAGGAGAGACGAAGGATGGAGCGGCGATGGAGGTTGTCCAAGTTGACCGTCGACCGGGAAATCTTCATGAACCAAAGAGACATTGTTAAGAAGATGCTCTATGCTGCCAAGTCCGAGTTCTATGCCAACCGAATTAAGGACCAGGCTGGCAACCCAAAAGCACTCTTCCGGACCGTGGGTTCTCTGTTGCACACAAAACGTCTGTCAGCATTGCCTAATGAACACCTGGGACAATTGCTTGACGAATTCAGCACCTACTTCATAGACAAAGTTGATATCATCAGACGCGACCTTGATAATGTTGACAATTGCGTATCTATGCGTCCCGATGAGTCCTGTGGTATTTCCTCGTATCTGTCATCGTTCATGCCCACAATAACCGACGGGATCACCAAATTGGTCAGCAAATCAGCCTGTAAATCGTGCAAGTTGGATCCGATTCCTACTCATCTGCTGAAGGCCAACTTATCCAGCCTTGCACCGGTCATCGCTGATATTGTGAATATGTCGATTGCGACAGGAGTGTTCCCTTTCGCCTTTAAAATGGCACTCGTAACTCCGTTGCTGAAGAAAGCAACGCTTGATGCAAACGAAGTCAAGAACTATCGTCCAGTGTCAAACCTGTGTTTTGTGTCCAAAATCGTAGAGAAGGTCGTTGCTGTCCGTTTCTCTAAACATTTGTCAGACAACGATCTATATGAGCAAATGCAATCTGCATATCGTCCAAAACACAGCACAGAGACAGCACTACTGAGAGTACGCAATGATTTGCTCTGTATACTAGATGAGCGCAAGGCTGCCATACTAGTGCTCCTAGATCTATCAGCAGCATTCGATACGATCGATCACACAATCATGTTAACCCGTCTCAGAGATCGGTTTGGAATAACTGCAACATGTCTAGCGTGGTTTAAGTCGTATTTGGTGAACCGAAGTCAGCGTATTCAAATGCACGGCAGATTATCAGCAGAACGTCCAGTGGTGTTCGGTGTTCCGCAAGGTTCCGTTCTCGGCCCGCTCATGTGTATTTGCTACACTCCTCCACTCGGTGATATCGCACGTCGACACGGAATAAACGTCCACCTGTATGCTGATGACACCCAACTGTATCTCGCTTTCAGTCCGCACTCAGACGAAGACACAATCCAGGCAGTCACGCGCATCCAAGATTGTGTCGCAGAATTACAAGATTGGATGAATATAAATAAACTGAAATTCAATGCTACAAAGACGGAAATTATTGTGATGTGCGCGCCACATATAAAGACCAAACTTTCTATGCCGGACATAGAACTTGGGAGGATCGTTGTGCCAGTGTCCACTGTTGCAAAGAATATAGGCGTGTACTTCGATGATACACTAAGCATGCAGAAGCAAGTGCAGCATATTTGCCGTATATCCTATTTCCATCTCCATTGTATTGGAAAAATCCGAAACCTTCTCGATCGGAAAACAACGGAAATTATGATTCACTCTTACGTTACGTCTCGCCTAGACAACGCAAACTGCCTGCTATACGGCAATCTGCCGCTTGCCATGCGTGCCACAGACTGCCTGAGTTCTTTTAAGAAACAACTGAAAACATTTCTATTTAAAATAGTATTTTCACTTTGAAAGAACAATTTTTTTTTTTTTTTTTTTTTTATAATATCCGAACATTTTTAATATGTACTACTATTTATGAAATATTTTATTATTATTATTTTTTTATTATTGTATTAGTATAATTAGTATTTTAGTATTATAAAGACTAATATTATTTATTTATATTGAACATATTTGATCTATTTATTTTACAACTACGTCTCTATTTTTAATTTTTAGGTAATCTGTATATTCATGTAAATTGTAATGCGCCTCTGAATGGTTTTATTGCTGGAGATATGGCGTAGACAAATACTGTATTTATTATTATTATTATGTGCAGTAGTAGTTGGGTCAACGTATCGGAATTAATTATCTGTGCCAAATGTTATACGAAGAAAGGCCAAATTTACATAAATGCCTGGGAACTTATGGCTCCAGACCGTCAACTTTGCCGCTGTATCATATACCAGGAAATGGCCAAATTTTAGACAAACCGTCTACTTCACGAAACGGAGAATCGGCAGAGGAGAAAGGAGAGGGAGATGTCTCAACATCTTCACGTCTCTCTTCCATCTGGCACCTCCTGCCCACACTGCAACAAGATCTGTAGATCAAGAATCGGGCCCTTGAGTCACCTCAGGACACAGAACCGACCTTTGGAAGACGTCATCCTCGTTAATTTCGAGGAACCGATGATGATGATGATGAATTGTTTGTACCGGTCGCTACCACGAGTGGTTCACCGCCAAGTATATGAGCAAAGCTGACAACTGACGCGACAACTTCAGTGTCAAGAGTTCGTACTATTTGTCTTCACTGCTTTACACTCTCAACAGAAAGCAGCATCCTCCGTGTGGTCATAGGCAATAACAAACATTCCATATTAGTAGCTTCTGAGCGAATAGCTTGCCGTGAAAATGCTTCGGCATGTCACGACAAAGCGGTGACATCTGCTCGATGTGACGTAGTTTTTGAGATATTGAGATATTAGTATTGACGATCGCCATCTTTTCAAATGGCAGACGTGAAAGTCGGAAAAAAATCAAATCGTTCTCCCCCATAGAGGTATATCGGAACACCACAATTGGTGTGATGAAGCTAAAATACGGGAAAAGTTAATTTTGCGGTTAGTAAAACAATTGGCATTTTTGACAGCAGCAACATTTGCAATGGCTGCAGTCTTTAAAATGGTCTCTTTACTATGTCGAATATATATATGAGCCAAGTGTCTTGCTTTAAAAAAAGCTCAATCACGTAATTTTCCCCCAAATATCCGCGGGACTATTTCAGCTATAAAACAAAAATTCCGACCCTATATTTGCCAATACAATAAACGTATCTCGTCCGTTGCAGCAATGTTGTTGTAAGTCAATTTGCTGCGGTGCGATATTGCCCATTAAGCACTTGAGCTTAAGCGCTGCTTCAACAAATCTGCTGCTAACAAATGCATTGTATCTATTACGTGAGCTGTCACCGAGTAGCAGTTCTGCTGCGATCATATCTACTTCAGAGTTGCTACTGGCTCGTGAGCTAATAGCGGAGCACAACTGGGAAAGCTGTTATTAATAGTTGAGAGTAACGGAGCTACTGCAGCGTAATTGCCTATTTGTGGGGACAAACCCGTCGCTCTTGGGGACAAAACCCGATGCTCCTCCAAATACTCTACTCTGCTCTTACTGAAGGAGAGTAATGGCGAATATTAATGGAAGTGATATTTACGGGCAGAAAATCATGAACGGTGGTAGTAGAAGACTCGTATAGAATTACGCAACGGTTACGTAACAATGACGGTGGGATAATGCCGTATCGATAGACAATTTACGAGCTGTTTGCGAATGTTGTTATTCTCATCAGTATTGTGCATAACTAATAGAACAGAGTATAAATATTATTATCCATTTCTTTGCTAGCTCAGTGGTCGAATTATGTGCAGTATTATATACACGCATTGTGTCAATACTCACACGCTTGGTGTAAGTTTTTTGTTTTACTTCATAACTATTCTCCGTGACAATACACATCAAAACCGGTGTAAAGTTTCCACTATAAACGCATGTTTAGGAAGCTTTCAGCAACAGTGGAGTTATTTAAGAAAACTATTCGTTCATAAAATTCAACAACAACGTGTGGCCACGTACTAATAGTCCGGCTGACATGATCGTGACAATGCTGTGAGAACGAATTCGTTTGTACATAGAACACTTACTATGGTTATTATTACGTCATATTATTACGTCATAGTTATTGCGATGGTATCGCGACAATATCACGTAATAGCGAATATCCAGGATAAGCTGTCCGAAATCGTTCTAGTCGTATTGAGAATGCAAATGGCAAATAAGCATCATGAAAACGATATGGTGGCAAATGAGATTTGCGTGCTCTGTTGGAACCAGAGTAGATGGTTGCTAGACAAAATAATATGTCAACAATACAGGTTTTAGATAATTAATCGACCAGTAAGCAACATGACAAGAAACGTGGGCAGCATGTTACAATGTTTATGCGAAGTATACGGCATAAATGCAGTAAAGTCGATGAGCGCAACAGTAACAGCCCAAGGGAGAAAGAAAAAGGTTGCCGTGACACAGAGATGGGCGTTTTCACTGATTTAATCAAGGGGATGTCAGCATGTCTTCGTGTTGTCGTCTCTCTCTTTTTGCTGTCCGTCGTGCCTGATGATGACATCGGTGTAGGGTTTCGTCCTGATCGTGCTTTGCTCGTCGGTTAGAGAATAGTCCAGTTTGAGCCTTAAAGCCTCTCCCGCAGTTGACACAGAAGATGATAGGGGCAGAATCATCAGGAAAGCCATGGCGGATATTGTGATCATGTTGGTATTTCTGTGATATCCTTTCTTCAATATGGTAGTTTCCTTTGTGAATGGCCTCGTTTACAACAGCGATGTGTGTAGCCTTTAGGTGTCGTTTGACTACATCTTTGTAACGCAGCCGTTGTCCATCACGAAGACGTTTCCCTTTGGCTAATTCTCAATAGAATACAGCCTTTCGAAATATGTTGTCATTAATACGGATGATATGTCCCGTCCAACACACTTGGTTAGCCGTAGCTTTTATGATGGACACATTTGCCCGTCTCAAGATTTCAACATTTAGAACATCTTCGTGTCGTAGAATAGGGTAGAAAGACGCATGAGTCTTCGTGGAATGACAAGGAAGGTAGAAACAGAAGTAAGATTGATGTCTGAAGCCGCTGAAGTTTTCACGTGCGATCTTCCATCATCTTGTTTATGTGATCTAGGTCTTCCATCAGCCGCATTTACGGACGCAGACACGGGGAATTCTGGCGTGTGCCTCTTTGGTATGTGCCGTGTCCCTGACCGTGTCTGGATTATTTCAAGGATTCAATAAACACTGATATATCTACGACCCACCGGAAAGAAAGATTGCGTGGAATGTGGCAAGACCACACAAGCACAGGAACTTGGACTGGGTGGAGTTAAGCTAGCATTCAAGTGTACGGAAAGGCATGCACAGTGAGGAATACCTCTGCAGTAACGTCACTACCGGGAGTGTCCTAGTCGATTCCTGTGCAGATACGATTTGCATCCGTCTAAAAAATGTATCTACCAGTATACGTTTGAAATTTCTTATATTATTAGCCTCTGGAAACCATATTAATTGTTTGGCCTAATCTTCATGCCATATGCCGTATAAAGGCGTATGGAATTCTCGACTTATCAATCTTCTTCCTTTTGCGTTTTGAGTATGTCGTTTAATGGGAATTTATGGCGTTTTTTTAGAAACTAGTAGTAGTAGTAGTAGTAGTAGTAGTAGTAGTAGTAGTAGTAGTAGTAGTAGTAGTAGTAGTAGTAGTAGTAGTAGTGTAGTAGCAGCAGCAGCAGCAGTAGTAATATAATCCCACCTCAAGACGTGGTTAAACGTACATTTTGTTCTGATTTGCCCGACATTAAAAACTAACGTTTATCGTGTTTATTCCTGAAACTGTGGAATCCTGGCTTTATTCAGAACAGCGATTAATCGGCAAAGACATAAATAAACTGACGAACGTCACAAGAGCCTTCAAACAAAAGCCGTGCGGCTAAAAAGAACCTCTGACGTCATTGCTTTCTTTCGTGTTCAAGGATGAATGATGCTATTCTTTTTAGCGAAGTCTATCATTATTATAATTATTTCACCACAAGCGTTAATATCAAAGAAGACGTTTCGGGCAGTTAGATTGGATATGGCAGGTGAAAGGTTAGGAAAACAGATTGAATGAAGTCACGTGGAAAATAATGGAAGAGCATAAGATGAGAACCGCGATAGAACGGACCTGAGAGTTGGCGAGAGGAGAGAAGCAGAAACGTTGATTCGTGTGAGTTGGCGTTTTTGCAAGAATGCATAACGTAACCATGCGGTGTTCTGTCAAATTGCTCGCTTTGTCAAATCACTCGCAGTCTCAAGAAAATAGTGTGTGTGTGTGTGTGTGTGTGTGTGTGTGTGTGTGTGTGTGTGTGTGTGTGTGTGTGTGTGTGTGTGTGTGTGTGTGTGTGTGTGTGTGTGTGTGTGTGTGTGTGTGTGTGTGTGTGTGTGTGTGTGTGTGTGTGTGTGTACAGATATGTGTGGAACGTTCTGAGTGTAAACAGAGCACCATTCGGTGGCACTGTGTTCTTTTTAAGCTTGTGATTTGTGAGTATGTGTTGTAGCCAACATCCTGTCACGTGCTCTAACATCGCGAGATATTGCTAGACATTAGTTTTACATTTTATTTGGTAAAACTAGCAATTAAAAAATCTTCACAAGATTACAATAACAAGGTGCCATCAAATGGTATTCTGCTTTCTTGTAAGAACAGCCCATACATATTTGTATATACAATTCATTTGATGTAATTTGGATTGTTCTCGAAATTGCAGTATATTTGGCAATGCGAGTAGGTGTTGGCACGAGAGCACCAACGAGATCAGCAAAACTACGAATCACAAGTTTCGCATCGACAGGGCCTGTACGGTCAAAGACTCTTCACTCCATAAGGACTCATACCACATTTGCATTTTCCATAGGCGACCATTATAACGTTTCCTTCATTTCCTATTAATGTTAATCAGCTCTGTCATTGATAATTTCACAGCATATTTATTCGTGAACTGTTAATACCTCAGGCTCCCACAAAGTTCATTCAAAGCTTACACCCCTCCATTTCTGCTTGAACCATCCACGGATTGCCCATGATTACATCACCAAGCAAAATGACAACCGTATTAATACGCAGAAATGCACCGAATGACAGCTGTCATAACTTGACAGCTCTGATGTTACGCTGCACAAAAACGTCATTTATAATCACTCCACACTACATATGTGCTCACAGAAATTCAGACAACCTGCATAATGCTGCTTTTATAGGGTACTCTTTGGTCGGGGAATGGCGGATGTGCACCTTATTGTGGTCTTACGCCATAATTGGAGGCAGGGTATGCTACACTAATATGAAGTGAAATATGGCAGATGCAAGTAACACCGTTACATAATATAAATGTATACGTAACGCATCGAACTATCACGAAGACGACCAACTTAGTGAGATCGAACGTCGTGTCGTCTGGGATTAGAATAACCGATCACAGTGAAGTGGTAAACCAACATTTCTAAATGGCAATCAATGGCAGGAACAGATTAAGAGTTCCACAAAACGTCTTTATATTGGGAACATTTTGTGTTGTACTGTTGCTTAGGAGGTCAACTACGCTAGAAATAGGATGTGCAACCGATTAAGAAATCTTCTTTTCTTTGATTTCGTCTTGTTGTTCGTCTGCCTTTCTGATCCGTTGTTGTATTGCTATTCTTTTTCGTTCTCTTCACAACATTATGTCTAAATAACAATAAAAACAATTCCCACATAGGCATGGTCTGGTGAGCAGTGATTCTGTCTTCGTGTAAAACTCATCTCCAAGACATAGGTTGGCTTCCATGGCACACGAAGTGCTCCAGCATATTCAAGAAGCAACACCTTTCATGTCCTTTTAAAACATTGTCTAAAAAGAGATGTTGCTGCTACAAATTGTTAATATAATAAAAGTTGTCGCGGATGCACAAGTCGTCAATCTATTCCAAAAAAATTGAATTCAATGGAATATTTCCGAAAACGCACCACGAAACGCGACAAAGCTTATAGACAAACGACATTCAAATTGCCAACGAGTCTGCAAATCGATGTCGCGCGGATAAATGGCCGTCGCAAAGTCCTGGCCTCGGCAGGAACGACGGGAACACAATGGGACATTTCCGATAATCCTGCGACGCGAGGTTCCAGATTATAGCCGAAGACAGGACGCCTCGTCCGATAGAGTGAGGCGTCAAAATGCGTGCCGGATACGCTTTTATTGCGCGGTAAAAGCGCACGCCCGTACAACTTATGTCGGCGCCGACGCTCACACGGATTTGCATCGAGCGGACTACTGAAGCCTCCCTTAAGCTGCTCGCCGATCAGCGCGTTAACGGGACGAGTCGGCAAATG
>OZ024863.1:48711819-48744319 GCA_964017155.1 Oasisia sp. SBJ-2009 | reverse complement strand
AAACGATAGGGTCGTTCAACTGTTTATCAAACATGCGGTTTAACACGAGACAAGTTCGGTCTTCACGTGAGTCTCACTGACTCATGGTAAGATTGAACCTCGTCGTTATCATAGAAGTCATCCATGCGATCATCTTCTGTTTCTGAGTATGTGTGCGTAGCGCTGTAAAGTACCTATTCTCTACCTCTCCATCTTCTATCCACTCATCATCTCTGCCTCTCCATCTTCTATCCACTCATCATCTCTACCTCTCCGTCTTCTATCCACTCATCATCTCTGCCTCGCCATCTTCTATCCATTCATCCTCTCTACCTCTCCATCTTCTATCCACTCATCCTCTCTACCTCTCCATCTTCTATCCACTCATCATCTCTACCTCTCCATCTTCTATCCACTGATCATCTCTGCCTCTCCATCTTCTATCCACTCATCCTCTCTACCTCTCCATCTTCTATCCACTCATCCTCTCTACCTCTCCATCTTCTATCCACTCATCATCTCTACCTCTCCATCTTCTATCCACTCATCATCTCTACCTCTCCATCTTCTATCCACTCATCATCTCTACCTCTCCGTCTTCTATCCACTCATCATCTCTACCTCGCCATCTTCTATCCATTCATCCTCTCTACCTCTCCATCTTCTATCCACTCATCATCTCTACCTCTCCATCTTCTATCCACTGATCATCTCTGCCTCTCCATCTTCTATCCACTCATCCTCTCTACCTCTCCATCTTCTATCCACTCATCCTCTCTACCTCTCCATCTTCTATCCACTCATCATCTCTACCTCTCCATCTTCTATCCACTCATCATCTCTACCTCTCCATCTTCTATCCACTCATCCTCTCTACCTCTCCATCTTCTATCCACTCATCATCTCTACCTCTCCATCTTCTATCCACTCATCATCTCTACCTCTCCATCTTCTATCCACTCATCATCTCTACCTCTCCATCTTCTATACACTCATCATCTCTACCTCTCCATCTTCTATCCACTCAACATCCCTGCCTCTTCGTCTTCCAATATATCATTCTCTCTGCCTCTCCATCTCCATACATGTCATCCTCTCTCTCGTTTTCTCCCTCTGTCTCTCGCTCTCTCTCTCTCTCTCTCTCTCTCTCCAACTCTTCTCCTCCCATCCTTTCTGCCTGTCATCTTCTCTGCCATTCAGCCTTCCTCAATGTTATCCTCTCAACCTTTCTGCCTCGCATCCTCGGTGCATTTCTGCCTCTTTATCTCTCAACCTTTCCACTTCTCAGCCTCTCTGCCGCTCATTTCCTCTGTCTCTATCGCATCTGCCTCTCTGCATCTGTCCATTTTATCAAAGAAATAATGAACTGAAGATGGATTCACACAAAAAACGCTAAACGGCATTATTAAGGTAATTCTTGTTGCTCTAAAAATGCATTAAATGTTTATACGCAGTATGCAAATTTCCCAAATACTTTCTCTACCGCTATTTCTCTAGCTCTGTATGCAACGTTGGGTCGTCTTATATCCAAAAACCAAGTTTCATATGAGAGAACGTGTATTGTTATGTTTATGTGTCGTCGTTATATGTTACGTCATAACATTTACTAGATGATCACCTGATGGAAACGGTTGTTTACATGGGAAAACATTCAGCAACAGTCATCCGTTGCAACAGTTGGCAGTGAATATTATTAACAATTGTCAGGTTGCATAAAATAGGCCAGACAACAGGGCATGTTTACAGTTTAGACAACATTGCTTAATTTGCAGGATCAATAAAACCGCGATTATATCTACACGAGGTGTTGCGTTGTCCCGGTGACGTAATTGTTACGTGGTTGACATCACACCGACCACGACGGTCTAAATTAACGAGGTTTACCAATCAAAGAAATACTGTCTAGGTAGTGTGTTGATAATACCAACAATTGATCTAACTTGGGCAATTTTTCATCGTTTGGGCAGCATTCGTAAATTGTGCTCGGCGATACTGTCAGCATTTACCAGTCAGTCCGGATATATCGATGAATTGTCGTCACGCAATTATGTAAATTTACGTCACAGCAAAAAACAAGACTCTCGCGGATATTTGCTTCGGTATGCCTGTACATAACAGAATAATGCTTAATAAGGTCGCAAAGTATTTTGAATGAGAAATATTGTCGTTGTTAGCAGAACCTTCATCGTCATCATCATCATCATCCTCATCCTCATCATCATCATCATCATCATCATCATCCTCATCCTCATCCTCATCCTCATCCTCATCATCATCATCATCATCATCATCATCATCATCATCATCATCATCATCATCATCATCATCATCATCATCATCATCATCATCATCATCATCATCATCATCATCATCATCATCATCATCATCATATATATATATATATATATATATATAATCTGGGAAAGAGATAAAAGAAAACTAATATATGTGATTGAGCAATATATATATATATATATATATATATATATATATATATATATATATATATAAACTAATGAAATTTAAATTGAACCTGTTTTATATTACCAATTATTCATAATTCTCGCTCGTACTTTTCAAAATGCCTATTTGTACCAGTATATAACGCACGTTATTCACAGCACCGTGTTGCCATCAAGTGTGAACCTCTGTTGAGGTAGTTGTTCGCTTGCATGGTTGCTTGCTTCCCTGTGTATTTGCTTTGATTGTTTGGATACTTGCACTAGCTTTTTATGCGAGCATGTCGTATTATAAGAGTTCTTTGTTGTTGTTATGAACGAAAACAAATAGTATGGTGTAACTAACCGATTCAATTTCCCAATTAGCAGTTAATATTCGTGAAACTGGCGCGCTGTATTGGTAATAAATGGGATAATGCATTGAACGTTTTGTGATAGCATGAACCCACTCCGAAAGATGGCGACACTATGAGAGGACTAGTTTTGGTGCCACGTTACTACGTGGTGTGGCGCCACCATTGCGCACAGGAGAGAATGGATCATGAATATTGTTGGCGTCGTGACGACAATTTACTCAGCCAGGGTTGACTGTCTCTAAAGATTAGGAACCGGAAGTCTTTGGAGACCCAGTATTGGTGGAGTCTCGCTTAACCGACTGTCGGCCGGCTGCGGAACTACGCCGAGAAGATAGTCTGGTTACTTAGTCGGCTTTCGCTTATTTATCCGCGTGATCTATACAGTGGTGCCACACGGACACTGGTTAATCCTGCCGTAATTTCTGTTTTTATAAACAAATTTGTATTTCTATTTATTTTGTGTTAATATAAGTTTAATTTTGAATAGTTTTTATAATGCAGCATTATTTGATAAAAAGGTATCCTTAGTTCATTTGTATGCTATCCGTGTGGGGCTAGACAATGCTGCCACCTCACGGATATTGGTTAATCCTGCCGTAATTCTTATTTTATAAACAACTGCAAATTTGAATTTTTACTTACTTTTGTGTTAGTATAAGTTCAATGTTGAATACTTTTCATATGATACCATTATCTTGCAAAAGTATATTATTATTTTAATGTTTAGTTCATAGTTGACCTAACAGCCAATCGTCATGGCGGGTCAAACATGCAGACCCACTCTTTCCCCAGGCGGGTGTGAGAGGCTTAAAAGTGCTGGCACCTCACGGAGCCTGGGTAACCGAGGCTAGTATTGGTGGTGATGGGGAGGTTGGACATACTGTTATCCCCGATACCTGATATGTATGGATTGATATGTATTTTGGCGGTAATTTGAGGTTTTTGGTAAGCAATGAATGTTTTGGATGAACCTCAGGAGAGGTTTTTGATGTTTGGAAGAAGCTTGATATGTTTCGGTGTGCCTAAGGGGTGCGCAGTTGAATCACTTGGAGTGCTTTAAGCCTTGTACAGTTGGGAATTTTGTTCAGTCTCGACGGGGTAAATCTGACGGTTTTGGTAAATTTCTAAAAATTTGAATGTCACCGCAAAAATATTCACCAGCACTGCGCAGTCGGACCTTTGTCGTTAATACAAAGACACATAATATTGTATACGTTAATAATGTACATTGTAACCCTGTAGGCTTTCACAACCGATTAGCCATGTGGTGGTATTGATCCATTCAGAGCTGGAAATACTTTCGTTCGAATCGGCCTACTAATGCTAGGTAGGATAACAAAAACTAAAAACAGATAGACTTTATAGATGTGAAAAATTGCAAATGGCATTGTAGGACCGAATCATTATTACGTGCTCACTTGCAATGTCCAGAGTGAGTGGGTCCGGCCAGCGGCGTAACAAACATGCGGATATAATGTTTCGGTTTTTGCGCCATTTGTATCGTAATATGGCGTGTTTTGTTAAACAAAGTATGGAATTGAAGACAGTTATATAACTTGTACGGGGCATGCAGGAATGTTGTATTTAATCAACCTTGACAAACACTATCCATTTTATAGCTGTCCATGTTCTAGTTGTTTGACAAACGCGCATGGGAAGGAAAAGCACAACCAAGCAGCCTTGACAATGTTCTGTCACTGAGCAACCTTGACAATGTTCTGTCACTGAGCAACCATGACAATGTTCTGTCAGTGAGCAACCTTGACAATGTTCTGTCACTGAGCAACCATGACAATGTTCTGTCACTGAGCAACCTTGACAATGTTCTGTCATTGAGCAACCATGACAATGTTCTGTGACTGAGGAACCTTGACAATGTTCTGTCACGGAGCAGCCTTGACAATGTTCTGTCACTGTCAACATTACTGATTTATATATGATTCGGAAGTGTAATGCTAAAAGGCCTATTTTACATGACCATGTTGGTTTCCCTATTTTTACGTATAATAATTGTGCCGCCATATTAGTTCAACCACGTTACATCCGTATGCAACGATCGCGTTTTCTCACAACAATTATAGTATTTATAACAAAACTAATTCGCTGCCCCATGTGACGTATGTAACGCCTAATCACTGCACGTAAATCCTCCTGTGACTCATATTATCGACGGTTCTGGGAAAGCAAGATGGCGGACAACGGCTTCAGTGATCCGCATACATCATGATACCGCGTGAATATTTGTATAAAAACTGGCCAGAATCTTGCACAAATGTAAACAAATCATCACAATGCACTGGAAATATGCTCTGCAAATGCAATATTGTATTACCAATTAAAGTAAATTAATTAAATAATAAGGATAAGTCGCACACGTCCACGGAGTTACGCCTAAAGCTGAGGCAGATATGTGCGACGTCGTTGTCGAAGGCGCCGCCCAAATACAGCAATCACGCGTCTAACTAGAATACGCACGATATTCTTATCTGGCTGATTAGTCGCGTAGTGTGTGGATATTTCCAGATAGGCGATGCTTTAATTTCTCCCCAGGCAACGATTGCCGTAATCAGTGAATCTAGCAAGACAATCGTCATGCCGGACACGACGTCAGATCTGTTAGCTGATAGGTGCATCCCTTTGCCGGATATTTGTGACTGACTGACTCTGGAGGCTTAAATCGTCTTTGTGGATGTTTGTGTCGCTAAGACACGTTCCCGTGTGTACGTTTGTGTAGAATTCAGGTCACAAGCGGTCAAGTCTGTCGATAGGAGTGTACCATTGTCATTACGACGGTTCCCATAACAACCGGTTTGTCATCATTTTAATTTATGTATGCATGTAGTGCGGAAATTATTCAAATCTGGTTATAAAAAGTGATGGCAATGTTATGCATTGTCGGTATAAATGTATCTCTTACAAAAATATCAAACCGTATGTACAATATCTGATTGTTACATATGTCAATTAAATACATAAAGTCATTAGAATTTTAATATGGATAGATGCAATGAAATGTTATATGTATTTTTGATTGTTACTTAATTAGTTCTACTTACTTATACTACAGAGAAGCATGTACAGAGATAGAATAAACTATTAAGAGAAAAAAAATCGTATTGAAGTAAAAATTACTATACATTATATTGAGAGGTTAACTAAATGTATAATTACTACGAGTGGCTCCTGTGATAGCGAATTTTTAGTCTTAACAGGAGTCACTGACCCCCATTTCACTGTTTTAAATTACTGATGTATGACGTTTTGTTTATGTTTCACGTTATGATTGTTGAATTCATGTACTTATTTTGGGGTCAAAAAATAAACATCTTGTTCTTGTTTTTTATAAATTCATGGTATAAATTACCAATTTGAACTGTCATGACATTATGATTTAACAAAGACATTGCATCATCTCAAAGGTTTCGAAATGGTAACCAATGTCATTCGCGTGCCGCCATCTGTTTAGCTAAAATAGCATTATTACGCTGTGTATGTTTGTGAGACTTGTATTGTCCAATGTTATTATTCAACTGCAGTATCGTGTTATAAAATTATCATAAAATCTAATCATGTGTTAAAAAACGTACTTTTGGGTGGTTGTGAGCGGTGAATGTTGCCTCCAGAGCGGGAATTTTCATGCAAACTATGTCCAGGACCTAGGTCATATCGCGAGAAGTCTTCGTGTAAGAAATAACAACATTTACGATTTTAATTATTCACAGTAATGTCATATTTGAGCAAAACAGTCACTCAATGGTAAGCTACAGTTCGTATCATTAATGCCGAAGTCCGACTGCGAAGAGTTGCGCATATCAAACGATGACAGTAGATGTAGATATATTTCGTTGGCAGACGACAGTGATTCGATTGTCTTACATTTCGCATATCACACGGACTTATAAGGCGCGATCTTGCACAATCCGAAACAATGCGCAGTATTGCTGAAAGCCACACAGCGATTTCTCGTTGCCAATGTCAACATTCAAAATTTCATATAAATAAAAGTTGCGCTTTAATTAATTAAATACATTAATTAATTAATGAACAACGAACCATGTCCTCAGCTATACATAGTATGATCGGTATTACTGACATATCAAGTAATACAGAATAATTAATGCAAATGTATACCCCAACGTCGTGACTGCCTTCGTTGTTTTAAGAAACCACAATATATATATATATATATATATATATATATATATATATATATATATATATATATATATATACAATTTTATCATTGTGTTTCGATCAAAACGTGAAAAAGACAAAGGTGAACAGGTATTAAAATTTAATATTAAATACCAAACGTTTTGATGAAGAAAAATTCGAATAAATTAGCGATTATGCTAAAACTGTATTTTGTATATTTAATAATGTGTGCGTGCGTGCGTGCGTGCGTGTGTGTGTTTGTGTTTGCGTGCGTGCGTGTGTGTGTGTGTGTCTACGTGGGCGTACGTGTGTGTGTGCATGCGTGTGTATCTAGGTGCCTGTATGAGAGTGCATAGTGTGTTTATGTGCGTGCGTACGTATGTGCACATGCGTAAACCTGTGTCCGCGTATGGTTGGTAATAACCAAAATGGGTCTCTGTCTGTATGGTATCTCCAAATTAAAGTTAACATATACACACACATAGGCACACAGTCTTCAGTATTATGTACAACAATTTACATATATGTCGTGCATCTTTTTCCGTACACGCGAGCTCCCTCTATGCGTGCGAACGCTTCCGTGTGTGCGTGCGTGCATGCGTGCGCACGTGTGTGCGTTCGTGCGTGCGCACTATTGCTTCTCCCAGCTTCCCTCCGCCACGTCGCCCGTCCAGTGTATCCGCACGAGCGGGTGAAAGAGGAACACGGAAATGGCGATGAGCGTGACGAGAAACGACCAGAAGAACAGCCGATCGACGACCGTCGCCAACCAGTGCCAGTCGGCCGAGTAGTCGGTCTTAGTCTTCGCCGACGACGGCGCCGACGACGTCGTAGTCCTCCGCTCCCGGTGCTTCTCCCACACGATGTATCCGCTCTCCCTCGGCCCCGCGCGCACCGACCCGACGTTCCCGTTCACCTCCCCGTCGCCCTGACCCGGTCCCGCCCGCTTGAAACCACCGTCGGCGTACACCCGTTCGGCGGGCAGGAGAGGCTTATCGGGGGACGTGGGGCTGTTTGTCCGCACGACCGTGGCCCGAGGGCGCGCGCGGTCGTCCGTGGAGACCGAGGCACGGCGTCCCTGGCCGGCGGACGGGGCGCTGCGCTGGCAGAAGAGACGCGAGAGGTAGTGCAGGAAGACGAGGTGCGCCCAGCGAGGCACCGGGCGGTCCGAGAGCTCGTGCAGGTTCAACACGAGCACCGTGAGCACCATTGATAGGGTCGTCAGCGCCATCGTACACGTCAGGTAGATGCCTGCAAACGTAAGTAAGTAAGTAAGTAAAAAAGTAAGTAAGTAAGTTAGTAAGTCAGTCAGTCAGTAAGTCAATCAGTCAGTCAGTCAGTCAGTCAATCAGTAAGGAAGCAAGCAAGCAAACAAGCAAACAAGCAAGTAAGTATTTATATTATGGGCGACCTCACAGTCTTTTGAAACGTTCATTCGAGCATTCGGAAATAACAATACATGTAATCGTCATTCTCCAGTCTAAATACTTAATTTTCACCATAATAGACAATATAAACATGTAACCATGAGTGTTGGTGGAAAGGGGGTGAACAGAAGTGGAATACTTATGTATGGTAGGTCTTCAACCAGTATAGAAGACAGATTTGTGTAGAATGAATACAATAATGGTAAATCAAAACAATTATGATTCCAACGAAAGATGCGTAGTGTCTAGCCAGAATTATTGTGATTTTTTCTTATAGCTTTTTAAAATACCTATATGGTTCTATTGCTGGTAATGCTACCAAAGTCTTACTCCGTAAACAGAAATATACATTGATTGTTATGGTACACACACGATGACCCTGAAAGGTATCTTTCTGTATAGTACCATGTTATGGAGCATATCGTTTAAACATAGTCTGCAAACTTTTTGGTAGTTCGTAGGTCCTATTGTGTTCTATTCCAGTGTTCCTCAATCAGGGGTCCTCGCACTACTGTATTTTATTATATGTGAAATTATAATAAAATGTCTGACCTAACTACAAAAACAATCACAATGTCATAAACTCGTCATTCGTTTCTTCGTGTGTTTATTACACCTGCACAGCATCGGATCCAAAATACAAATGCGCAGCCGTATAACGATCGAACAGTGAAACGAATTATGCCATATACGCAATCGTTTCACCTCAGCCGTATTGTAGACATATTCAATGAAACGAACAAGCTCATTTAAACGACGAAGGATGCGAACATTACACAGCATTGCCCGGTACGAACGAGTCGAAAAATTCAACAATACTACAAAAGCAAGGAACATTCAGGAACCGCTGTCCAAATTAAACGGCGGGTGCTTTATCTTTGGGATGCTTATGTAGACGGGTCCCGTGGTGTTGTTATTGTACCCAAGGTGGCATTTGTGGCAATACATTGAGAAACGCTGTGCCTCGACAGCCGGGCAGTTTGGAGACAAACAATTCAGAACGCAACACCCTTATATTAACTGATGCATTAGGTTATGTATCTAAAATGTTGGTCCCATGTTTTGACACGTCATTGATGACGTTTTACTTCACTTTTAGTTTCAAGTCACTTTTGCACCTCAAAGCGTGAATTAGTCCCTGGAATTGATAATCCCCTCTTGTCTGGTATGACAGTGTCAGCGCATGTCAAATATAGACATCCCCATGAAGTATGTGCAGCAACATTCGTTGTCTCTTCAAAATTACGAAGGTCGGAGATACGTTTACTGAAAGGCTGACATACAGGTCTTAGTCATTATGGTTTACACTTGGTCCCAAAAGCGGATGGGAGAAGGAGAGGTATATGGGAGATTAATTGAATCTAAACAGATGACAAGGAGAGATAGCTCTTATCCGGGTATCAGAGGGAGACATTGACCTTGATCTAGATGGGATATGCGACCATGAAATCTCTGTATCACTCCCTCGTGTATTCCGCTCTCAAACACTCTACACAATCATCCAGCCTTGACTTGCTACCCACGAATCAGGCCAACTCAATCTCTTGCGACCTCAGGGGCTCATTGTTTTCCTTTTTACTTGACTTTCAGCCAGTGTCCTGTTACGCCGATTGTGTTCCCCGAAGAGCACTTTAATGCTATAAACACTACGCCATTTTGACGCTTTATTGAAAGAGCGCCGTGCCGCCATTTTGCACGAAACCGAACAGCACTAAACGAAGTCGCCCGAAGAAGAATGTTTCGTTACTGATTACCGTCGTGTGACCGTCGATTAGTTCAATCTGTCCCCAGCAATTGTTACGTGCGTCATTCTGCAGATTGCCGAATGCACAGACGTTTAAGGCTCTGTATCGTATTTCCTCTTTGCGTTGGTCGCTTTTACCGGTCTTGATGATTCTAATTTGTGTCGATCAGTTACCGAAACACTTTATCAATTTCATCAATTGCGCGGTCGCACTACGATGAGAAAATACTATGGCGTGCCGTGCGTCTTGGGCGGTGCTAATGCGTCCATGGAACGGGGAACAAAGCGACAGGAGGCTGGTCCAAAAGGTCGTCGCTGATTGTAGAAAAATGAAGATAAATGCTTGTTGACGGGAAGATGGATTGAACGCACAGGCCGCGACAACAAGTTGCGTGCTTCTAAACACATTTGTTTGACGGATTAGCGACGGACGCATTTCACGGCACAACAATTTGCAAATATTGTGTAACAGAACGATTACGGAATGCACATTAAATCGGCAATTTATCAGTAACTTACAAGCGGAAAGAAGATTATATTAAAGACGTATCATTTCAAGAGTAGGTCATGCGAGTACGTCTCATGCGAGTACATCATATGTATACCAACCATCACATGTGGAGGGCATATTAAAATATAGGTTTATCACAATATATCAAGTAAACGAATATTTGGGTGGTTATGTGTGTGGGTGTGTGGGTGTGTGTGTGTGTGTGTGTGTGTGTGTGTGTGTGTGTATGTGTGTGTGCGTGCGTGCCTGCGTGCCTGCGTGCCTGCCTGCCTGCCTGCGTGCGAGCGTGCGTGCCTGCCTGCCTGCCTGCCTGCCTGCCTGCCTGCCTGCCTGCCTGCCTGCCTGCCTGCCTGCCTGCCTGCCTGCCTGCCTGCCTGCCTGCCTGCCTGCCTGCCTGCCTGCCTGCCTGCCTGCCTGCCTGCCTGCCTGCCTGCCTGCCTGCCTGCCTGCCTGCCTGCCTGCCTGCCTGCCTGCCTGCCTGCCTGCCTGCCTGCCTGCCTGCCTGCCTGCCTGCCTGCCTGCCTGCCTGCCTGCCTGCCTGCCTGCCTGCCTGCCTGCCTGCCTGCCTGCCTGCCTGCCTGCCTGCCTGCCTGCCTGCCTGCCTGCCTGCCTGCCTGCCTGCCTGCCTGCCTGCCAGCCTGCCTGCCTGGTTCTGGTAGTATGTCTGTCTTTCTGTCTCCCTGTATGTTGTTGTGCGCATGTTCGAACGGGAGAATGCATGTATGTGTGGCATTTTTTGTGTGTGCACGTGTACGTGCGGTCGTGTGCAATCTACATTTCTTCTCTTAGTACACCTGCTCATTCGAACACAATGTCGACATGGTCAGCAAACTGTTAAGCAACGCCCCAATATTTGCGGGCATTTCAATGACTTCAATCAATTCTAAATCTGAATTAACCAACACAACATGACATACAAATAACGTCCAAGCTTCGAAATAGCCGCAATAATCCGAATTCTCTCCACTGGTAGTCCAATGTTCTATCCATTATGATTCCGCGCTGCACGATTAAATCAACATCTTTTTAACACGTCCTGAGCGGCATGAGAGTGAACAAGTTCGTTCCAGTGCTTGGTATTAACCAAGCACTGGAACGAACTTGTTCACTCTCATGCCGCCATTATTCTAATACGTTGTGGCAGTATTCCGAGCGGTAAATGAGACGACCGCGTTATGTCTGGTTGTCGCAATGCAATGCATTCCTCTTCTATGCAAACTCCAAGGCTGCCCGTGAACGAACGAATCTACGACGTTGTGGAACTATCTGCCACTGGAACTGCGTACAATCTAAAACACTAGGCAGTACGGATAGCCATTGAAAATTAGTTATGTATTTGTTTTTAGATTAAACTAATGCAGTCAGACCTCTTTTTGTATCATTTCGTGTATTCATGCATACAGTTTAATTATAGGTTCTATTTCTCTTGAATTTATTTGCATTTTAGTATATGCTGATATGTGTATATGTTCAACTTCATTTAATGTAACATAGCATTGTGTTCGTGTATTTGATTTGTTTGTTTTCAATCAATTACGTTTAGCTTTTCAGCAAGTTTGTTAATCCTTTGCGTTTTTTAAATTTATTTTGTGTGTTTTGGGCCGACTTCGATTGGCTTACTTGGGTTACTCGCGTAACCCTTAGGTGGTATCCGGTTGATGGTAATTTACACTGCGCACGCAGTACTACGAGAGTAATCCAACTGAACAGCCATGATCGTGATTATAGAAATATAAACCCCTTATGTAAATAAATTAAATAAAGTAATCAGTCGTTCAATGTGTAAATTGTGATGTTCACCTTTTTGGTCTTAAATGTTAATACATAAAATGTGGTGACTTCAACATAATATAATAAATGCATATTTAAATAATTGTGTCGTGTAATGTTTAATTTCTGGAGTAGTAGGGGCCCAGGTTCCCTATTGCCTGTCACTGCTAATGACGTCAGTTACTCGCGTGAATCCTCTCCAAACTGCGATGGCCACGGGTAGCGGCCTTGAAGATTCATCTTATTTATCTAGGTCAAGAAGGGTCACGTGAGCAAGAAATCTTGGATGTTCGATTGGTACTCGAGTTATTCGGATAACTGGCGTAGCTCAATCGAAGTCAGCCTTAGATTTATGTCCTCGCGCATGCTGTTGGTGTGGGGGATATATTAAAGACGGTCTCCGGTCTTTGATCTGTATGTTCTTACGTGTCATCCTTGTGTTAGCCACCATGATTGTGTTAAACCAAGACAAAAGCTGTTTCTCAACGCAAAGGACACGTCTGCATCCGTGGGTGAGGGGGAGACATTAATTGACACGTGCGGCTACAAATACGACAATGTCCATAGTCGCTGAAGACACTGTAAACTTAGAGACGACGAAATGAAGACGTACGGCGATAGCGATGTAGACTGATTCATCAAGCTGGTGTCGGCGTCGAATCGCCTACGCCGTGACACGACAACGTACTTACGTTATGACGTAACAAAATGACGTAACGTGTATCAATGACAGGAACGAGGTTGTGCGTGATACAGAAAGGGTGCGTTCCTATATATCACAATATTCAGTCCTCAGGACTGATCAGGACGGTTTTCGCTTTACTCCCTGGCAGAATGATTCAATCGAACACCAACTCGACTTCTCTGGGAAGCGTTCAGCCACGCTGCAATTAATGCGCGAACACTATTCGTAGACAAATATCAGACAATTATAGCGAAGTATTCATTCATACAGCTAAATTAACGGGAACAATGATGTGTGACTGAAATTACATACTCTTTTAGATATACCTGTGTGTACACTCACTCATTACATGAAGGTCGTCATGGTGTGCCAGGACGCCATGGCCAGCTGCACGCAAACTGCTTTTCAGACGGTTAAACACTTCCAGATCATCGTTATTTTTTTGCAATTTGGGGCAAAGAAATAGTTTTATCTCCAAAAGAAACATTAGATATTTCAAAAAAAATTATTATGATATTTGTTCGTGTGAAATCAGTATTTTTATAAGGCCTGTGAAGTGGACTATATTTTACACTAAAACAATTAAAAAAATTAACTTCACCTTACATTATCACCATACATGGACCGTTACGCCTACAGTTCAATACGGAGTTACGTAGTCTGGCGACGAACCTGTAATAACGACACATGTGCAAACCGGACGTATGAATGCCTGACAGACCGAGCACACAAAAGTACGGACGACGTAATTTTAGATTGTTGAACTTGAGGCTACTCTAATTCGATCCATTGTCCTTCAAGCGTGCAAAGCGGTCAACCGGAAGCTGATTCAATCGGTGGTTCCACGGTGCAACGTACCATGGCGTCACCGGTTATGGCACATTCGCGGTAACAACATTGCACCGATCGACATGTCGATTTTTCTGAGTAAATGACACGTTCGCTTCGTACAAAGCGGTATGAAGGTCGTCCTCCGTACAAGGTCAAGATGGCGGCGCCGGTGCAGTCGCCACAGGCGTAGTAATATCATAACAGCCGTGCCTCTTCCATTATCCTAGAAAGTAACTGTCTCGGCGCTTGACAGTTATTCAATTAGTCGTCGTAATCCAAAAGCAGTGTAGGACGACAGTACATCAAAGCCTGACGCAACAGCCATTGTCTCGATTACCATCGCCGATATGATGGCGACTATTTAAAATAAGCCTTGGCGGCTAAGTCACGTTTCTCTCTCCCTTTACGTCGTCGTAGTCGTCGTTGTCGTCGTAATCTTTATGATGATGATGATGGGGATGATGATGATGATGATGACTACAACGGCGACGATGAAGAAGACGGTGATGATTCTGTTTCTGATGATGACGACGACTACGACAGTGCCAATAATGATGATGAAGACGACGATACACTACGATAACGTCGACGACGACGGCGACGGCGACGGCGACGGCGACGGCGACGGCGACGGCGACGGCGACGGCGACGGCGACGGCGACGGCGACGGCGACGGCGACGGCGACGGCGACGGCGACGGCGACGGCGACGGCGACGGCGACGGCGACGGCGACGGCGACGGCGACGGCGACGGCGACGGCGACGGCGACGGCGACGGCGACGGCGACGGCGACGGCGACGGCGACGGCGACGGCGACGGCGACGGCGACGGCGACGGCGACGGCGACCGCGACGGCGACGGCGACGGCGACGGCGACGGCGACGGCGACGGCGACGGCGACGGCGACGGCGACGGCGACGGCGACGGCGACGGCGACGAAGACGAAGACGAAGACGAAGACGAAGACGAAGACGAAGACGAAGACGAAGACGAAGACGAAGACGAAGACGAAGACGAAGACGAAGACGAAGACGAAGACGAAGACGAAGACGAAGACGAAGACGAAGACGAAGACGAAGACGAAGACGAAGACGAAGACGAAGACGAAGACGAAGACGAAGACGAAGACGAAGACGAAGACGAAGACGAAGACGAAGACGAAGACGAAGACGAAGACGAAGACGAAGACGAAGACGAAGACGAAGACGAAGACGAAGACGAAGACGAAGACGAAGACGAAGACGAAGACGAAGACGAAGACGAAGACGAAGACGAAGACGAAGACGAAGACGAAGACGAAGATGAAGATGACGACGATATTGATGATGATGAATATTATTAACAGCAGGAAGCAGGATTATCTACCCCAAACACTATTACATGTACAACACGTAATGTTATCCATAACAATTGATACGTTCTTAGGACATTACGTTGCTTTTGTAAAATATTCGTTAACTACGTCACAGGTAGATAGCACTCATGTCCTGCAACTTACTTTCTAGTACACCCCTCCGGCTAAAATGCGTACTGCTATAACTGTACAGCATATACTTTATCTTTCTTTCAATCCTAATGGGACACATTTTGACAGTTAATGATAGAATAAATGGTTGTACGTAGGTCATAGCATCACGTTCTTAGGACTGCCAAAGTACATAACTTCATTCCCTCCCTTGCGGAGCTGTTCAATTAAACACAATATCGACTTCAGTTCTGGCGACTAGAATCACATGGCCGTATTCAGCCATGATGTAATTAATGCGCGAAAAGAGTCGTACACAAACGTCCACCAGTGTCTATGCCCAGATGCCCATTCATTCAGTTCCTCCAACTGCAGAACAACGCTGTGAAAGACCGGAATACGGAGGTAAAGACGGGAATACGGAGGGAAACACCCTCCCTATACACTCACCCAGGAGAGGGATGTGATCGGACGTCTTCGGGATGTTGTCGGTGACGTTGAGTAGAAATATGCGGAAGGAGAGGAGCACGACGACGCCGATCTGCACCTTCTGGCCGGGCGGGCAGTAGAAGATGGAGAGCAGCAGCACTGACGTCACCATGCTCGGCAGGATGACGTTGAGCACATAGAAGGTGTAGCGACGCCGCAGCGACAGCAGGAAGGCGACGTTGGAGAAGCGCTCGTGCGGACTCGCTGCAACCAGACGGGAAGACAGAACCATTTTAGTGACCTACTTACTAATTAGAGTTCTGTTGTGTTTCATGTCTGACTTAAGTTCGGATATGTTTTTCGTACAACCGTTGGCATTGTAATCGCAAGTACATGGTACGTGTATATAATATTATTATTTGTACTCGTATTTTTATATATATACACACACACACATATATATATATATATATATGTAATATATACGTATGTTTGTATATACATGCATACATACATACATACATACATATATACATACAGAGAGACAGACGGACAGAGACGGAAAGACAGACGGAAAGACAGACAGACAGACATACAGATAGACAGGCAGACGTGCATACATACATATATACGTATGTATGTATGTATGTATGTATGTATGTATGTATGTATGTATGTATGTATGTATGTATGTATGTACGTATGCACGTCTGCCTGTCTGTATGTCTGTCTGTCTGTCTTTCCGTCTGTCTGTCCGTCTGTACATACATACATATATACATACGTACATCCATACATACGTATGTATGTATGTATGCACGTATGCCTGCCATACATACACACATACATACATACATACATACATACATACATACATACATACATACATACATACATACATTAATACATACATACATACATACATACATACATACATACATACATACATACATACATACATACATACATACATACATACATACATAAGCATAAGCATATACATATACATATACATATACATATACATATACATATACATATACATATATATATACATATACATATACACACGCATACAGGAACCACACACATACACAGTGTTTTGATATAAATAAGCTATTCATATTTACTAATAAATTGGTTGAACATTTACTCGCGGATGCTTCTTTGGGAAAGATGACAGGTTTACCATCAATTACATCAGTCTTACCGGAAAGGGAGCGGCAGCCTTACGAGATGAACATACGTTGGGCGCCGAGGTACCATGAATTATTTAAGCAGGGATCCTGGTACGGTGTCCCACGGGATTACGAAGCCAGTAGTACATCAAAAGGTAATACATGTCATGCCACTTTTCACGAGGGGATGGAGAATCGAATTGAATTACTATATAATAGATAAGTTAAAAGCATAAATGGCTTGTAAATTTATGAATTATCAGTAAAATGTATTTAAAAGCTAGTTCTTGTCACAAAACGTGTTAGCCTTTTTAGAAGACATCACTAAGTGATAGATTGATGATCGTAAACAGGCGTGATCTATGTACGTCTACGGAAGGCGGTCTATATAAATGTGACGTCAAAAACGATCACTTGACGCTAAAAGCACTTGGTGTGTGCCATAGTCAATTAAATAGAAAAGTGGCGAAGTAACAGATAATACAATATATTTATAGTACATGCGGGTTTTTTAAAGTGAAACTAATGTAGAGCGATTACCAAATGTAGCAGCACCACGTCCTAGATCTGTCATTAAATACCAGCGCCTGTGACAAGCAGAATGCTGACATTTGAGGATGACAATGGCGTGCTCAGAAAGGCTAAACGGCGATGACGATGATCTAGACAAATTATTATTAGTAGAGTGATCTGGCTCACAAATAACAGGTGTCATTCAGTTGTATGAACTGTAAATATGTCTTGACAGAACCCGAGGACATGCATGTTAAAGTACGACATGGTAAAACCGGCAGCAATTTGTGTTGTTGCTTTAGTTTCAGAACAATACGAAAAATATTACGTTACCTTTTTGTTATGATTATCTTAAACCAAATGTTGTCGCAGTGAAAATAGAAAGGAGTAGGTGGAGGCGATGTTAATTACATAACTGAGTAAGATCAGCTCGACGTGGTTCGGACACGTGGTATATAAATAGGAAGACAAAGACCGTGAACAGTGATCGTGACATTGGTCGGCAACATAATAAGGAGACACATCGAAGTGACAGAGATTGTGGAAGAGGATGTAGTAGACATGATGTCGTGATGAGGAGACACATGGAGGTGACAGAGGTTGTGGAGGAAAATGCAGTGGACAGGGCGCTTACTGAGGAGAGACATGAAGGCGATACAGGCCGTGGACATGGTAGATATTGTTGCGTATGAGGATGCTAGTGGCCAGTCGCTCTTGCTTGATGGCGACACTTGAGGGGACATTGACAAAGAGAACCAGGAATACAAAAGGGATTGACATAACAAGATGCAAAATACATCTCATAAGAAGAGCAGTAAAGCACCCAGAGTGGATACCGAAGATGTGAACAGTTTGCGATGTGCAATCTAAATGACAGAACCTTATCTCTCAACCCGTTATAGAACACGGGAAAGAGTCGACCCATTTCCAAACGCGGTAGCAGAATCGCAACATTGGCAAACCTGCATAAGAGAACTCGTCCCTCACGACTTCGGTGGACAGAATGCTCCACTCTCCATTGCGACGGTACGAGTCGAGGTTGACCATTGTGTCCCGGACTGTCAGGTTCATCTTGGTCGTGTGGTAGGACCACGCACCAAATACCAGGGCACACTTCTGGAGACAAGAATCACATGTATATTGTAATACAGTATAACAAGTAATAGTGTAACACTAGTTCATCTCTGACTCCATTGGCTTGTTAGGGGCATAGATGAGCCGTTTCCAAATGGGCCGAAAAACTATAGAGTAGAATTATAAACATTCTTTACACAGCGTCGGTCGCTAAGATTATTCACTACTAATAATAATAATAATAAAGCTTTATTGCCATATTCAACGTGTAAAAGTTACATGATAAATTGGAATGTAGTCTGGCGTTGACTTACATAGTGCCTAAATATACAGTAAAATAGAACACGGCAAACAAATATAAAATATAGATATAAAATATACATTACATACTAAGAGGCAACATTAGTGTGATGTTGTTTTGGGTTCACTGGTTTGGTAGTTATAGACTTGGGGACATTTCCTCCAGGGCCGTTATACCCCAGGTCACGTTATCTGTTGTGGATATTATGATCTCAAACGTTGAGACAAGAACACACAAAAAACGTTTTCAAAGTGACAACTGTAAACCAGGATATTTTATCTAAGAGATGTGATGCAAAAGTTGTAATGCAAATCACATGTATAGCCAGTATAAGCAATGTTGGGATGGTAACACGAGATGGAAGTCACGCGCATCATTTCGGCTGGAAATAGGCATGGCCTCCGTTAAGTTTTGCATTTGTCTAAATTGGTGATAACGATATGAATTACATTTTACTTCAGCCACATTATATCTTATAAACCTAACATTACTGCATACATGTCAAACCTTACAAACTTCCCCTTACGTTCTTATCACAACGAATTTCTTCTTAAACCAGAATTTCAACGAAACATACGACTAATCGTATGTGTTCAGGCAGCCATTGGTTGATCGCTTGACGAATGCGTTACGAAGCTACTAATCACGTGACGGATACGTCAGCTTAGGCCCCGGATGTTACCGCCATAACCTACCTGGTCGTCGAAGGGGAAGTAGGTGATGTCGATGGCGCACATGGTCCGGAACACTCCGCCCGGCTCCCAGCGCACCTGGCCGCCGTGGGACACGATGGCTCTGAACTCGCGATAGTCTCCGTAAATCTCGTCCGCCCTGGTAGCAAACACGGAACCACGTGACAATGGGTCGGGTGCAGATTGATAGGGTTTGTTTGATACAAGACACGAATACGTTTTGCATGCGCTATGGTTAATTACGTACGTAAATGCAGCAGCAGCAGTTATATTAGTAGGTAATAGTAATAGTTGTAGCAGTAGTAATGACGTAATTAATGTCAAATCCCAGATCGGAACAAAACAAAATGATTATGCATTCTCATTGTCATGTTCAGAACAAGTGTCGTCAACAGATGGAGTGACTTGCTATAAAGCTAACGAGGAAACAATATTGAAAAGTAACAGTTCTTGATCAGCCGTAAGAGATCATGTTTGAACTAATGTTGCCGTCGTCATATTAAGGTCATCGTGAATTACACACCTTTCGAACGAATAGCAGACAACCTAACCTCTTTTTAAATAAAATAACGTAACTAATATTATTATAAGTAAGGTTCCAGCTCATTACGTATAGACAATGCTACGCTTCCCACTAATAATCTCAAGCAGTTGAGACTATTAGTGGGAAGCGTAGCTACCTTATTCGCACCTAACGTTAGACGTTAGGTGCGAATAAGGTAGACCCCCAAATTTACGCAGTTCCACGGTACCAATTGACCTCGCACTGAATGAAACCTGAAGGATTATGCGCACGAGGTGAATACGAACTGACACCTTAGCGATCTGTGTCCTGTCGCAATCGGACTCGACGGTTCGTTGAGTAGCCTCAATAAGTGGCCTGGGAGTGCGGCCATGTTCAATTATTTGAGCCACTCCGACGACGTGTCTCGTATCGATTACGGCGGCATGCATTTCGAAAATTATCGTCGCAAATAAGAGTAGAATGCACGAAACATGAAGTGCTATAAATGCAATAGCAATGCAGAAGTATAATTTGTTTATGACCTGACGATGAGCAACCAGTGATATGTCTGGCGGAACATTTAAATAAAACATATAATATAATGGTTATACTGAACTACAAACTGTGTGTGTGTGTGTGTGTGTGTGTGTGTGTGTGTGTGTGTGTGTGTGTGTGTGGGTGTGTGTGTGTGTGTGTGTGTGTGTGTGTGTGTGTGTGTGTGTGTGTGTGTGTGTGTGTCTGTGTGTGTGTGTGTGTGTGTGTGTGTGTGTGTGTGTGTGTGTGTGTGTGTGTGTGTGTGTGTGTGTGTGTGTGTGTGTGTGTCTGTGTGCAGAACAATTAACAGAAGGCGTCAAAGTTAGGGAGTGTGAGAGAAACGATACATTATATTATTAGAGACACGAACCAATAGCTCCTATATAATATCCGCCTATAGCGCGCCACGACATTCCTCAGGCAATATCTCCCAAACCTACTAGTCATCCTAATTTCCCGGGATTGGCCCCCCTCTGGCTACGCTACTGACTACAAAATGGTTTGATAGTCACAACGTAAAAATATATTGTTATTGACATAACTTGATTTTAAGGAAAAACGTCTAGCCTCGGCAGGTTTATCCAAGGCTAATGTGCGTAGACAAATGGTAGCATACGAGAAAACACTCAGCTCGAAAGTAAACCAATACCTGTGACAATGATTTCTAACTGTGAATGGAAGGCAGCCAGTGTGTCCGTATTCAAGGCTAACGAATGCAGAGGGACTAATTTGGAGACAATACACCCTGTCCTGGATAGTACACGTTTGCATATCACGTTTGGGCGGAGAAAGTGGCATTTAAAACAGACAAGCGTACTGAATTATTCCTAGTGTAACACTTCGAAGTGTGGGTGGAATCAATTGATTATTCCGTGTTACAATACGTTGGTCTCTTATCAGTCTAGAAAGCACGTTATTAGTAATGTACATGAGAGCGTGAACATTATGTAGATATATTTCCAACTTTGCAATGACATAATTATATTTTTTTATGTAATTTCAAAAACAGGTCGCTGATTCGAACAAAAGTCATCTTCTACTAGCACCACTTTGCAGGAGCGACTGTGCCAACCGTAAGAACAGTAGAGATGTCTCTCTCGCCCGCACGCCAACGCAAAGACGAAGCCAAGTACTTAGTGGAACCCCAACATTATCACGAGAGGCTGAGTGGTGCTGCCTATTCAAATAATTACTTCTACTTCCTGAACGTTACACGTAACACGAGCAACTAGTGGCTGAACCTAAAACTTTACATGTAACACAAGCAACGAGTGGCTGAACCGGAAACGAGCAGAACGCTCTGGCAAACGAGATAACCGGCTGAGCTTAACTTCTGCGTTTCGCAAAGCGTTCTGCCAGCAGGAATATTGAGTGATATAATTATCAGTGCCCCTTGGCGAGTGTGGGTGGTAGAATACATTCGATGAGGATAACTAATTTATGAAGTCACAAGTTCGGTGTAATTGAGACCATTAGTCATACATCATTGCCCATATTTGGTGTTCGGTCGCCAAGGTGATCCACCATCTTGTATCTATATATTGTGACAACTATTGATAAAAACAAGCCAGGCCGCGCCAATGCACGGACTGGTGTTACAAAATTGTTTCATATTAATTTTTAATGTTTCCTTCCCCGCTTCGTTGTGAGTACCTCTTCCGAAAGTTATTATTTGCGGGTGAAATCAGAATATAGACTTATGTGGACATTCATGTCTTTCAACTCTTTGTACTAATGTGACAATTCGGTGTGACAGATTAGCGAACTGTAGAGGAGTAACACTGATGAGTAACCTAGCTGGTTATTCGTCCTCACAGAGGACGATAAAATAACATAACAAACTGTAATAACCATCGATCGTGTGAATGGCAACAGAATTAGAATGTCGAAAAACAAAATCGACGTCTGGTGATTTTTTCAGATTGGCACACACACATACACACACACACACACACACACACACACACACACACACACACACACACACACACGCACGCACGCACGCACACACACACACACACACACACACACACGTATACAAACGTGCGCACGCACCAAACATAACGCGACGCGTAGTACAAATGGAGATTTACGGAAGTGCGCCCATGGTCGATGCGTTTTCCTTGCAATTCCCGCCGAGTGTTGAAATCGCCTCCAGGCAGTAGGCGCCATCGACAGAACACTCAGATAAGCTGGCAGTGCACAACTTGTTTTACCGTCGATATTCAGTACGTTGTTCTCCGTAGACGGATAAGAGCACCATACATTTTGTCCGGGTAGAGCTGCTTGTTAACGGAAATGACTCAGTGTATATCAAAGAGGCATTTCGGAAACCACTATTGATTTGCTATTTGATATTTATCGTTCTTCCGTCAACAACTGATGTTTGATACTTGCTCACGTTGTTCTGTTTCACCAACTACTTTGAAAGTAGTTCCAATGTGCACACCATAAATAAAATGTGTTTCTAAAATTGAGAGAATTGCTCATATATCGGAGAGATACTTTACTTTTGTGAAGGTGTTCGACAAGTAAGACCCAGTGATTGTGTAACATTCCCAGTACTAAAAGAGTCTTTGTTGATAACTATGTGCAAAGAGCATGTGTGTGTGTGTGTGTGTGTGTGTGTGTGTGTGTGTGTGTGTGTGTGTGTGTGTGTGTGTGTGTGTGTGTGTGTGTGTGTGTGTGTGTGTGTGTTTGTGTGTTTGTGTGTTTGTGTGTTTGTGTGTTTGTGTGTGCGTGTGTGCGTGTGTGCGTGTGTGTGAGTGCGTGCGTGCGGTGCGTGCGTCCGTATGTGCATCTATGTATATGTGTGCGTTTGTGTGTGTGTATGTGTGTATGTGTTTGTGTGCCATTGAGTATGCAAGCATATGAAGACCTGTCTGTTATTAATGGCAATATCATCGTCTGACCGACATTTCCCTGTCAACTGGGGGGGGGGCTGAGGCACTTGAGCGGTTTTTTTTTAATGAAAACCTATGTGATGGACAATTGTACAAATGTTTCAAAAGTAAAGTTTGTAACTATCGTTTGGCTTAGGAAATGTCTTTAAGCAAAGTAATTTGGTTCCATCCTTGTGGGGCCGTCATCAATTTACCAAATGGACTGGTTTGGATTGACTCAATGGTTCACTAGCTCTGATTTAACTGACTTAAATACTCGGTGTACAAGGAAATTCTATCAAATCACCAGGTAAATCTGTCCACGAAACAATCGTGTCGTATCCTATAAATTATTAACTTGTTTCAATCTTGCCAAGAATCAAGTCATATGACTTGATTCTTGGCAACAATCATGTGACTTCATACTTGGCCAAGTTAATAGTTAATAATGTGTCTGATGAATTTACCAAAACTTCATCTAAAAGTTGACAAATGCGCCACCACGTCGTAGTCGATACTACGTAGATTTGTTTTATCGCAAAGTTAATTTGAAACGACACGACGGATACACTGAATGGAGTAGGCGCTTCTACGTTACTGCGCGCCGCGTCCCTGATCTAAATTGCACCCATCGCAAAGGCTATACGTGAGAATATCTTATCTCAGCACACATATTTCAGAAAAACGCTCACGAAATCACGCACGCAACTCTCTATACCAGACGGATCGGGATTGCGAGCAACACCGTACATCATTCGCCAAATTATATTGATGTGATCCAGATATTGTGCGGATCCGTAACCTTGGCGGGGCTGTGAGGCAGCGGGAATTCTTCATATGCGTAAACCGGCTTTTTTGCCAGACGGTTTCTGCCTGCCTGCGACATTGTAAATCATTCGCCGGATTAAATCAACGAAATCCAGATGCCGCGCGGTGCCGGATTGGTAGAGAGGTGAAAGCCGGTCCCCGCGGATGGTAGTGAAAAATACTCCGGCTTCTGTTCAGCCTCCCGGTTTACATTAGTCGATAATCCGGATCGTATTCTCTGCAAAATAAAGTACCTCTGAACGTGTTCTCGTTAGGAGCACGATGTTTTTACGAGAGAATGATGCCTGTGTGAAACTCGGCGAAATACCGATATCTGGGATTTCGATGGAATCATAAACACGTGGGTGACTTTGAGAGATGATAAATAGATGCATTTATCAAAAGTAGGTCACGTCGGCGACAGTTTAGCTGTTGTTCGTGTCTTATCACGCAATGTGCCAATGCATTTTAAGTACGCTGAATGGGGGCAGGCAGGCAGGCAGGCAGGCAGGCAGGCAGGCAGGCAGGCAGGCAGGCAGGCAGGCAGGCAGGCAGGCAGGCAGGCAGGCAGGCAGGCAGGCAGGCAGGCAGGCAGGCAGGCAGGCAGGCAGGCAGGCAGGCAGGCAGGCAGGCAGGCAGGCAGGCAGGCAGGCAGGCAGGCAGGCAGGCAGGCAGGCAGGCAGGCAGGCAGGCAGGCAGGCAGGCAGGCAGGCAGGCAGGCAGGCACAAGAGGCAGGGAGAGGGTGGGAGACAGACAGACAGACGGACAGACAGACAGACAGACAGACAGAGACAAACCAGACAGACCAGACAGCAGGCACGGACGGACGGACGGACGGACGGACGGACGGACGGACGGACGGACGGACGGACGGACGGACGGACGGACGGACGGACGGACGGACGGACGGACGGACGGACGGACGGACGGACGGACGGACGGACGGACGGACGGACGGACGGACGGACGGACGGACGGACGGACGGACGGACGGACGGACGGACGGACGGACGGACCGACGGACGGACGGACGGACGGACGGACGGACGGACGGACGGACCGACGGACGGACGGACGGACGGACGGACGGACGGACGGACGGACGGACGGACGGACGGACGGACGGACGGACGGACGGACGGACGGACGGACGGACGGACGGACGGACGGACGGACGGACGGACGGACGGACGGACGGACGGACGGACGGACGGACGGACGGACGGACGGACGGACGGACGGACGGACGGACGGACGGACGGACGGACGGACGGACGGACGGACGGACGGACGGACGGACGGACGGACGGACGGACGGACGGACGGACGGACGGACGGACGGACGGACGGACGGACGGACGGACGGACGGACGGACGGACGGACGGACGGACGGACGGACGGACGGACGGACGGACGGACGGACGGACGGACGGACGGACGGACGGACGGACGGACGGACGGACGGACGGACGGACGGACGGACGGACGGACGGACGGACGGACGGACGGACGGACGGACGGACGGACGGACGGACGGACGGACGGACGGACGGACGGACGGACGGACGGACGGACGGACGGACGGACGGACGGACGGACGGACGGACGGACGGACGGACGGACGGACGGACGGACGGACAGATCGACAAACATTTAAAATAGAAACAGATTCAAATTGCTTGCTACAGGGGAACAAACACCCACAACCGTCGGTGCGCCAGAGCTGATCTATGTGACTCAGTGTATTGGGCTAACTGTTCTACGATGAATCTCCTCGACAGATCCACTCAGTGCTCCATCTCCTGTCGCGCCGGACTGATTCGTTCATGGCCGAGTGCTGAATACCTGCCTTTCGGCGCTCGGTCGTTGCTGGGGCGCCGTGGTTTACAAAGATCACGCGGTACGCTAGGGGTCGGAACCTACGGATAGCACCTACTGAAGGACGGACCCAACGTCGTGCAAGATCAACCCGTAACGGGGAATAATGAGTATTACGTGTAGCTTTGGTCCCGATATTTAGTCGGATGTTCACATACACTGTTGCATTGGTTCAAACGTATTTTCATACAGTGGCGGAAATTCATAAAGCAGTTGTTATACTAACTGTTTTGATATATTTACTGTTTCTTTACAGACTGTGCGCTCTCAAGCGGTGACATAAACGCATTTATATTATTGAAGTGAGTAGATCGTTGGCTGTGACTTTTAGTCGCGAGGTAGCTAAATGAAGATATATAAAATGGCTAAAATCAAAACCAGATGTACTGCTCCATTACATACAGCAAACGTCACCGATGCGTCTATCCATTCTGACGTCACACGTGGATCTCCAGCCAGTGAGACTTTCCGCAGGCTGAAACGCAACCATGGCACAAAGACCAAACATCCCTCAGCCGGTGACTTTGACTAAGTAATCGTGGGTATATATTCTGCAACAACATCTGAGAGTTGTTTCACGGGACATAGAGCGAAATAACGGGAAACAGTTTATTGTCGGCGACGTTATATACCAGTAGACGTAGCGTGTGGGTACCTTTCATCGACAGGGTCCCTATTGATCGACCGTTTCATAAATGCAATAAATTTTGTGATTTGGTGTTGACTGTTACTGTACTAAAACGTAATTGTATATGTGTAAACAAACACGCAAACTGATGTCATGGGCGAATAAAATCATTGTTGACACATCATTACTCAAGTTTATGTGCTGAACGGTCGATCAATATGGACCCCCTGTGACCTATTGGGTGAGAAGGTAATCACTGCTGGTATTTTGTCACCAATTTGTATCAAACAATTTGTTTGTGTTTGTAGCAATCGTCAATGAATATGCTTTGAATAGAGATGAATTTAAATTGCGTAACCTTACATCAAAGGCGAATAAAACGCGGAAATCTACGCAAAAACGGTCGATCATAGGTCCCCCGACGCTAAATAACAAACCATGAACACCTGTGTGAATGTCTGATATTCTCGCGTCGGTTGCGTGTAAATCACAAGTGCATCTGCTGCCAGCAGTATTGACAAACCATGACCGAGGAATCGCGTAATATACAATTAATTATGATATTTGTACTTTTTATTTTTGTGTAAAGATATTATATACAAATAATTATTATTATACGCATAAATCTATAAATTAATCCAAACCAGTGCGTGCTATTTGTCATCAGACTATCACAGCCGAGTGACAATCGGTTAAATGTCATGCGATACTGATACAAATGCCAGTGATCATGTAAACTTCCCAGAAAACCCAGGATGGTGTTCGATTGAACAGGTTTACCAGGGAGTAAAATGTAAAGCTCTTTGAGCAATCCTGAAGATTGGCTACTGCGCTATAAGAACTTACCCTACCTTTGTTAAGCAATGTAGCGATTTGTAACGCATTTACTAATCTCATACAAATGTGGATTGCATTGTGCATTAACAAGTGGCTGATACTACATACAAACTGAACGACAAGACGTAAGGAGCTCTCTCACTAACCCGTTGATGATTGCAAGACGTAATGACCCCTCTCACTAACTCGTTGATGATTGCAAGACGTAAGGACCTCTCTCACTTACCCGTTGATGATTGCAAGACGTAAGGACCTCTCTCACTTACCCGTTGATGATTGCAAGACGTAAGGACCTCTCTCACTTACCCGTTGATGACTGCAAAACGTAAGGACTTCTCTCACTTACACGTTGATGACTGCAAGACGTGAGGACCTCTCTCACTTACCCGTTGATGACTGCAAGAAGTGAGGTCCTCTCTCAATTACCCGTTGATGACTGCAAGACGTAAGGACCTCTCTCACTTACTTACCCGTTGATGACTGCAAACTCGGGCACCCAGAGTCGCTTAGCCTCCAGTGCTACCTCCGTCACTTTGAAGACGTCCGGCTGCCACCGAAGACGTTCGTCCGTCCATTCCTGTCATCAACAGTCTCATGTTAGTTCTGTCGGTGATCATGGTTCGCTTTAAGCATCATTCGCAGATTGGATTAGCTCAATCACAAATGCATACAAATGTCATGTAAACATTTCCAAAATTAATTCTTAAACCATGATGGTTGTTAGAATGTTACGCGTGGTGTATTTTTTCAAATTGGTGAGTTATATATATATATATATATATATATATATAGTCACGCACGCATCCTGGCACGCACGCACGCACGTACGCACGCACGCAAGCACACACACACGCACACACGCACGCACGCGCAAACACACGCACATACACGCACACACACATACACACACACACACACACACACACACTCACACACACACACACACACACACACACACACACACACACACACACACACACACACACATAAATACATAGAAATGTTCAAGTGCTGAACTATCGTCATTTGCTTCTTGCCCAAATGTCATACAGTTTTTCGTCGTGTGCACAATCCAGTCTGCAAATTATGGGTTGTGGTTACAACGATAACATGTGCACTTACTGATTTACAACATATTACAAAAACTACACAAAGACGCACTTGATTTGTGTAACAATTCCTCAACATGCCAATCATTAACAACTAACCAGGCACGTTCACTGACCACTAATTGTTGTTTGTGCTACGACGTTTTTTCACTCTGGCAGTCGGTCATTTGAGAAATGGAAGACAGATAATCAGAAACTCATAGAACATATCACATCTGGAAACGTTGTCTACTGTTCAAGTTCGCGATGTTCCAAACTGACACGTTTTTGCCAAATTATTATGTTGCAAACGTGCACTACTAACATCAAGAATTAAACTGGATGATGGTGCATCATAAACCAAAGAAGTGAATTTTGCAAAAGAATGACATTTCGTGGCATACGCTATACGTACGACATGTGGCAGATAGCGAACATTTTTAGGCGCTTGTACGGTATGTAGGATAGTTCGTTAGCTACTACTCGTTAGTTACTGCTGGAAATGAATCCGGCAATACTGCAGTGAATGATTAACGCCACAGGGCACAGGTACATTTCCGAAAGCTATGTGATTGCTACATAAATCCGTCAAACCCGTAGTCTTTAGAGAGTAAATACCATATATCATACCAAGCATTTACTAAAAATGCAACGCTGAATGTTTGGGAGACCCATAAGTGACTGGGTTACCACCAAAATGACACTATTAAACCTCTACTAGGTCTTTCTACTTTCAACCGTTATTTAACCGAACAACAGTGAAGCAACTTTGCAAATTATGTATTTGTTAACAGTAGCGATATATGAAATGTGTATAGTATGGGTATCAGTTCTCTGTTGCCTACCGCAATTATTCTGCAGACATTCTATCAGTTCTTCGTTCCCCTGATTCCAGTCCAATATTTTCTTTCAGCGAGCCAACTGTCAGTCGTGACTTGCCCTTGTATATGGTATCCTAACACGATGACTTTGAATGCCAGTTTCATTTTTTATCTACATCGATATCCGGTTAATATTGCACTTTCTTCTTGAATCTTCTTGCCAACGTTGTTACAATTATATTCTAGATAACATTTTAGCTAAATTCCACCGAAACAGCACCATACGAAGTTCACAGACAGATTATTCCTGACAATTTACTTGCCATGTCGGCCATGTTGAAAAGCAAGATGGCGGCCACCTGCCACCAATTTGGCAACTTGGTTCTTCTTGTTCCTTGGGATGTGAAGAAAACACTTAAATGGGTGGGATCTTCTAACCATGTATTGCCCACGGGATTCTGTAGCCTCCCTGAGTGTTAGTACATTTAACAACATAAAAGCCATCCTCCATTTGAGGATTGCAGGAAAGTGGACATAACAAACGTGTTGTCTCGCCTATTTAAGTGCGCGTCCTGGAGAAAGGACAAGGTGACGTGTCTATTGACATCTCCCGCATATAAAGCCAGAATATCAGACATCTCATGACCATGGTTTCAATGGAACTCCTCCCACGCGTAAAACCTCTTCTGGTACTGGTAAAAGCCAAGGCGAGATTCGAGCGGTCTTACACGATCAGCGGCTTATCCCTGTCAGAACGATTACCCATAAAACTTATACTTCAGCGCTTGTGAATGGCCCTTGACTGTAGGAGCTTCACCGTAAGTATCGCGTTAGTCAGCAAACGCTGACACAAATACATAAGTGGGCTTTTAACAGACCTGCCGTATAAAACCTATAAAGTCAACAATATAGCTAGTTGCGACCTAGATAGTTTCGCAAGAGAGCTACTGCGTTGCCGTTACATTAGCAGCCGTAGTTGTGTTCTGTGGCGAGCGAAACGATCAATGTTGCAGAATTCGACATTTGTTGTGGATGTTTCGACACTATGCCAAGTTAAAGGATCCCTTTACCAATCTGTGAAGGATTAGCAGTTCGGCCTGTCGTGCATGGATAGGGATGAAGCTATGTTATTTACGGTATAGCAATAAAACGACGATATGATCGTCGCGAGTGTTGGTGGCTGGGTGGATGGACGGATTGCTGATAGACTATCATATATATATATATATATATATATATATATATATATATATATATATATATATATATATATATATATATATATATATATATATATATATATATAACGTCGGGGCGGGCGCACGGGCGGGCGCACGGGCGGGCGCACGGGCGGGCGCACGGGCGGGCGGGCGCACGGGCGGGCGCGCGGGCGGGCGCGCGGGCGGGCGCGCGGGCGCGCGGGCGGGCGCGCGGGCGGGCGCACGGGCGGGCGCGCTGGCGGGCGGGCAGCCGGGCGGGTGGGCAGGCGGGCGGGCGGGCGGGCAGACATGCAGACAGACAGACAGACAGACAGACAGACAGACAGACAGACAGACAGACAGACAGACAGACAGACAAAAAGACAGACAGACATACAGACAGACAGACATACAGACAGACAGACAGACAGACAGACAGACAGACAGACAGACAGACAATCAGACAAACAATCGTACAATCAGCCAGACAGAAGACAAACGGACGCACGCGTCGTCGCACATGCGTCACTTGAGATAATTGGGTCTGTGACATCCGTGTAAGCAGGGAACCTGACGGAGATACACAAGTAGACTCGCGGCTAACGTATCGTAACGTGGACACCAACAACTGAAGTGATGCGATATTTCTGGATATCACGTGACATAGCGATTCCAAACACGTCCATTGGGCAGCTAGAATGACACTGACACATGGGAGAATAGCTATTTCTGACGTGACCACACTGCAAAGTCTGGAAACTCAATACGCCGATGAACAGAGGATTTAAAACCCCATAAAACAACGAATCCAATATTTGCTAAAAGGATTAGTGACCAACCACGGTGCAATCACGCAGAGAAAAATATCGCCCTGTGAAAAAAATTCACTTGCAAAGCCCACGCGTGTATCTGAATTATCCCACGGTAATCTCGCGGGTTGTATTAACGGTAATGTGCATGAAATGGCGACACATTTTAAGCGGGTTAGTTTGTTATATTAAAGTGACAAGTTATTGAAACCTTTTATCCCGCGAGAGTGGGATGTTTACGGCTACATAAATGAAGCATTAACCAACCCACTGTGTAGCTGCATGATGCATTAGAAACATAATAAAACAACTGCGTTCAAAAAGAACCCATAAACATGCGTTTACTGAAGTTGTTTGAACAAAGTGCATCGCGCTACAGCTAAATGCACTGGCAAGTAACTGACGTCGTAAACCTTTAAATGGTTACTTGGTAGGCCTACACAACGTCATAATATTACTACTAAATTGTGTTCAGTCCATACAGCGGGATGTTATGCAAGTGTGACATTCATTTTAGTCTCCTTACCAATATCAAGAGTCCGGTGGCTGTTAGGATTTGACTTCTGACGTCCTGAAACATAAAAATGACGTAGTATAGGATATTCACGTCGTTTACGTCGTTTGTTCTATCACAGGCGAGTACAGGTGACGGTTGTTGTCAAGATGTTTGACTGAGTTTGGTTAAATTATATACAAACACACACGCACACGCACACGCACACGCACACGCACACGCACACGCACACGCACACGCACACGCACACGCACACGCACACGCACACGCACACGCACACGCACACGCACACGCACACGCACACGCACACGCACACGCACACGCACACGCACACGCACACGCACACGCACACGCACACGCACACGCACACGCACACGCACACGCACACGCACACGCACACGCACACGCACACGCACACGCACACGC
>OZ024863.1:48699319-48709319 GCA_964017155.1 Oasisia sp. SBJ-2009 | reverse complement strand
CACTGTGACGAAATCGCTCAGCCAATCCGTCTCCTACTCGCCCCATTTTGCGAGCGGTTATGCATAGCGAAGACATGTGTACCGCGCGAGTATCACGTCATCCCGCCGATCGTAGTACACACAGCTTAGTAGACGTAGCCATAATACAGCGAGTGCAGAAATGTCTTAATACTGTCATCGTTGACGGACACGGTACAAACGGAATGGATTAGTTGCATTAGCGTATAATTTGAGAAACGTTGGCGTCATAATGCAATTACGTGTGAAGGTTTCCGTGGTTCTAGTCGCGTTGGCGCTGACGCAAGCATTCCTCACAAGCCGAGCTCTACAGGAATGTTACAGCGACTATGTCTTGTCTTTCTTTATCGCATATAGTAAGTGTTACACTCTGAAATTCTCTTGATAATAAGTTTTGTGTCGCTATATTCATATTTCTTTCAAAAACGAAATACAAAGATGAATTATTCAATAGTAATTTGGTTAATGTATTGATGATTGTATTGATGATTATCGAAAACATTGATTTGTGTTAGGGTTATGGAATTGCTTTAACTGTTTTTACGTACGGCCTGAAATACCAGTGACGATTGTGGACTTTGTACTCTAGGTAACGTAGCGTAAATGTATACTGTTTTTAGGTTTGTTTATGTGTTACAGCTCTTCTTGCGCCTTTTCAAGAAATGTGTAATTTGTTTATTTAATAATACCGGCGATATTGTGTGCAGAATTAATGTTGCATAAACGAAACATTTACAAAAACAAATCAAATTATAACCTGTGACGGAGAAAACCCACGCTAGCCGCAAGTGCCTAGAATGTTGTTTTTGCAATTAGGTTTTGCATGTAGTGCGAGGCACAAATTGATTTTTCGAACACCAGCTAATAACTCTTACGGCCCTTGGTTCTAGACCAGGTGTACATATAATGGAACATATAACTATTTATAAGTCGCTTTAAAATATATGCCTATATGCCAGAAGGTTTGCAGTATCTACCATCGGATGAATCAACAAATCCCCTCAGTGTTAGAGAACTATTGTCCATTTAACGACGATGTGAAGACGGTAATTTTGCCTGAAGTCCGTTGGCATCAACCATCTCTCAAGTACTCCCCCGGTAACGCACAGATAACATTAACATTTAGGCCGTGCGTAGCATGTGTCATCTCATTTGAGAAAACGTTCGATCTTTATAAGTCTTTTCAGAATTCTCGGAAGGATTGGTGATCGCTGTCGTGAAGCGGGCGTGAGTAGTCTTTGAAGTGCGCACCAATTAGCCAGAAGTCCACCGATAACATTTCCCATGGCTGCGCACGTTTTTTGTTTGTTGATTTGCAGCATTGTTTCCATCGATTTTCCAGGCAAGTACCCGAGTGGGTTACTTATACTACGCTAGGTAAAGACGCTAATTCCCGAAGAAAGTTGCGAACATACAACGTTCCAGGCTGTGATTTACTGGAAGCCGAGACATCAGAGAACAGTTTGGTTGAACTGTTATGCTGTTATGTTATGCTCGCCATCGATGTATTTTAAACGATATTTTACTCAGATGTTACAGTCAAAACATGGAAACTGTTTCGCATATAAGCAGTTATACAAATGCTTAGATGTATTATTAAATGAGTTCACAAAATGGGTACATTTCGTAATACGTATCACGTATTATAGGTAGATTAAGAATTGTGTTATATAATAGTGTTATTATTCCATGTTTAACTATGTATTTACTTTGTTTGATATATGCAAGCACACACACACACCACACACCACACACACACGCACACACGCACACATGCACATACACACACACACACACACACACACCACACACACACGCACACAGACGCACACAGACGCACGCACACACACACACACACACACAATCACACACACACACACACACACACACACACACACACACACACACACACACACATACACACACACACACACACACACACACACACACACACACACACACACACACACACACATAATAACACTATATAATAGTGTTATTATTCCATGTTTAACTATGTATTTACTTTGTTTGATATATGCAAGCACACACACACCACACACCACACACACACGCACACACGCACACATGCACATACACACACACACACCACACACACACGCACACAGACGCACACAGACGCACACACACACACACACACACACACACACACAATCACAATCACACACACACACACACACACACACACACACACACACACACACACACACACACACACACACACACACACACACACACACACACACACACACACACACATACACAGTGAATATTAGGCCATCTTCATTTTTGTGATGACATCTTCAGTAAATGATATCCTGAACGATGGCTTAATCTTATTCTCGGTTCTCAATCTGCCATCGCTTATTCTTCATTTAAAAACAGCTAAGGTGTATGTGCAGACCTTCGTCAAAATGTCGATGCATTCCGTCCAAGCTACAAGAGTTCTTATTCCTGTGTGCCGTTAGTCAAGCCTCATCGCGTGTCGCCACGTCACGCTGGTTCGTTTGATGTGATCATTTATTACACACTGAACGGACGCGCCTAAAAGCGACGCCATTGTGTCGCTGGAGCGTTTTGAGTCCATTTGTCGCTTCTGCTCGGGCGGCAGTCCAGAGTTCTGTCGCACTGTCTCGGTTCAAACAAACAGTCCCCTACGTGTCAGCAACTTGTCAATTTGTCTCCGTCCCCGAACTGCGTCTATGTCAGAATCAAATGAAGCAATGTCGACAGTTCCATTGACTCTCTTTTTCATGTTTGCTGTTAGATGTTGGCTAAATATGCCGATGTCAGCAGCGATCCATATATCGCAAATAGGCCTAAGTACGTACGGTGTGCTGAAAACATGTACAGAAATGGTCATGTTCGTGTTTTATTATAACATACCTTTTGATAGATGACATGATGTATTTTGTCAACAATTCAGCAACAATCCTTTTCACTTATATCGAATTATAAACGACAATTATGTTAGCATATTTAAAACTGACATATTGTCAAAGTCTGTTTAGGTACGTAATCGTTGACATTACATCCGTTATATGCGAAACTGATACTTTGATGCTTGTGTCAACTAGACGTTTTAATTTAAGCAACAACATGGATAATCAAAGTGTCTACAAAAGAAATGGTATCATGTGTTATGCCAATCGTTTACGACTCGATCGAAACGTTTTCTATGGCAAAACATACCATAATTATATTCGCATCCAAAATTGTTGTTGTTTTCCTCTTGTTATCCCTGTCGTCAGGGGTGAGGTTGGTCATGGATACTATTATCTTTTCTTCGTCTTTTCTCTCCTCTCCTCACCTTTCTCTCACTACGCTATCAACTGTCTCCAACTCCTTCTATCGTTTGCTGTTGTTCTCCATTCTCCTCCCACTCTTTCCAGATCTCTCTTATCGCAGTCCTCCCATCGCATTCTCGATCTTCTTTACCTCCCTTTTGTCTCCACGTTTCTGGCCATCTGCTCTCTTTTTCTCCTCTCCCATTCATTTTATTTCCTCCCAAATAACCGCTGTAAAATATCAGTTAAGATAGTGATCGAGATAATTGGTTAACTGTTAATTTTACGTGGTAGCATATTTTGTACAACTGTCTTCTGCATTGAACCGATAGAAGGGACTAACGAGAGGTGATGGAACCAGGAGAAACGTTCGCTAAAGAATAATTACCAATTAATCACATTACTAATCCATTTCGTCTTCTTCTTCTTCGTCTTCGTCTTCGTCTTCGTCTTCTTCGACGTCATCTGTCATGTCATATCTGCCACAGGCGTTTGTGATCATAGCCTCTAAACAACTCGGTCATTTGCAGTTTGTAGCAGTTCTGTGTTGTTCCCACGCCGTGTTGATAGAGTATCCATTATAGTTTTATTCGTTGGCGTGCTCTGGATCATTTCCATTTAATCTTTTATGTCATTACTATATATTCTAATTTTATTCTCGTAATATGTTTTGTTAAACGTGGTTGTATTGTTCAAATTTTGCTCATTTCATTCTTTTGCAGTTGACTGTCCTTAAGACTTCTTCGGTGCTTTTCCTTTCAATGCAGTTAAATAACTTATAATTAGATTGAAAATAACCATATATTTATGTTAGTATCAGAATAATAAAAAAAAACAATGCCATTTCGTCCTGTGGTGGAGATTATGAATGTGATCATTAAAATTGTTACATTGTATACGATATGTCATTGAATGTCCTAATAGCAACCGTGAGAGATTTACACCTCTTTTGAACACGTTTCGAGCTCCAGACAACTCTAAATGATATTAAATTTTCCTTTATTGGCAATTATCTGTTGTTTTTTTAACACTAGTAGTGTTAACGTCATGAACTCGTGGCACACATATGTGTTGTTTAAACATCACTGGCACGATCGCGGATGGTTGGATAGTCTGTTTTAACTACTCCGAAAATGCATTCAGAGGAGCGAGTGCGTCGTTCCTACAATCCACGCGCATTCAGTACAGTGTACATCATTCTCCAAGCTCTCTCGTCTTGACAGCGGTAACCATGTTTTCATCGCGACCTTGCATTCTTCGATCCAGCACTTTAACAACTTCCAAGATATTGGCCTTCTAGTCTTCAATCCCATCATCGCGATCTTGCATTCTTCGATCCGGTGCCTTAACACGTTCAAAGATATTGGCCATCTAGTCTTCACTGCCAGCACAGGTTTGTGGAACATGTGGCCATAATTGGCTTTGTAACACGTTGCAGTTCGTTGTGCGAGATCATGAACTGGTGTAACCAATCTCCACGCTTTGAACTGGCATCAAGAATGCCAACGATTCTATGCTTGAACAAAATATGGTGTGTTGAACTGACATATGTCGAGAAAAAGTACGAAGAAAAAGAGACTTCAGGTGCGTTGGACAATACTGACGGCTTCATTCAAACCTGATTACACCTAGCCTAGCTTTGCCATTAACTGCACATCTCGCGGTATGCAAATTCGACACTTTGACGTCGTTTCAGCGATGGTATTTTGAGGTTTTCGTTGAAACATTTTTATTCAACAAACACTCCCAGTAAGAGATGATATTGTCGATGCAAAATTGGTGTCACAGAAGAAAGGTGACGCATGCATTTATTCGGAACCATGATTTGTGGTTTCCTAATTAAACTGACATGTCCCTCCTAATTCCGCGGCACACGTGGGACTTTGATATATCACGCCGATTGAAGAGGATTTAATTGCGTTTTAGTATAATTCAATTTCGACCAAAATGCCATCTTTAATTGTACTCGCAGAAGACCTTTACGTGAACTACAGCTTCAAGCATAACCTCACATAAGCCTGCTCCGCTCTTCATGAATTTCTTAAAGCCGAACCCGAAATTGTCTGCGCATACCACGCGAACCGCGCCACTTTCTTTCGGTAATCAACAAAGATTAATCGCCATGGCCGCTCCTACACGCTTACCGCGAGGCTCTCAAACAACCATTCAGAGCTACACGGCGACGTTCTGATCAATACCGAGACGTATGTCCACTTGATCCAACATGTCTCTAGTCGCCCCTTTGCGATCTTCAGTCGCGAAGACTGTTTGTAGCACTTAGACCGACGACGGCCAGGCGTGATTTCGCCACGTGATTAACGACTCCTTTGGGTCCGTTTGTTCCGCGACGAATATCATCAGCGCTCGAGGCAAACATCAACAGAATTAAATGCGTCCCGGTAAATGGCAATCGGGTTGACCTTTGTCATGTCCGGTGGGGTCAGTAGCCTGGGAGAAAGTCACCCCCGCTGAGGATATTTATTTCTCATCCTATAAGGTCGGTTTGACACACTGTTAGGATACATCTCGCAGAAGAGATGTCAGCTCTGAAGACTCGAGCGCTTAATCTCCGGTTAAATCACCTTAGGTCTGTTTGATGTTGAAGTCTGACCTAGTGACATCCAACACAATTAAGTACATTAAATGGGAGCTCTAGATTTAAATACGACTTAACGAGATTGACCTATATCCAACAACATTTGTCAAGATGGTCATCCGTCCAAAGCAACATGCTCCAGTAATTGGACGACGAACGTCCAGCAAGTGTTTATATATTTCAGGCTTGACCACGTAATCACGTTCAAAGGCATTCAACCGTATGCTTTACCCTGACTATTATCTATGTTGTGTTCTGTTCTCTTCTGTTCTCTTCTCTTCTGTTCTCCTCTGTACTGTTTTCTCCCGTTCTCTTCTGTTCTCTTCTGTTCTGTTCTCTTCTCTTCTGTTCTCTCTTGTACTCTTCTGTTCTCTTCTGTTCTCTTCTGTTCTCTTCTTCTGTTCTCTTCTGTTCTCTCTTGTAGTCTTCTGTTCTCTTCTGTTCTCTTCTGTTCTCTTCTGTTCTCTCCTGTTCTCTCCTGTTCGCTCCTGTTCTCTCCTGTTCGCTCCTGTTCTCTCCTGTTCTCTCCTGTTCTCTCCTGTTCTCTCCTGTTCTCTCCTGTTCTCTCCTGTTCTCTCCTGTTCTCTCTTGTTCTCTCCTGTTCTCTCCTTTTCTCTCCTGTTTTCTCCTGTTTTCTCCTGTTTTCTTCTCTTTTTGTCTTCTTCCGAGAGAAGCCGAAATGGTGTTTGATTGAACAGGTCTGCCAGGGAGTAAAGTGTAAAGCACTTTGAGCTGTCCTGGAGATTGGATACGGCACTCTATAAGAACTTATCTTTTACCTTTACTTTCTGTTCTCTTCTGTTCTTTTCTTCTATTAGCTGCCTAATTAAGATTATATGTAAGCTTCTCGACAAGACATGTTCCTATCTGTGTAGCACACACACCACCAATAGATGTGTAACTTATCTCCGTGCGATTCCATTCGCGTAATGTCAGCGCTGTAGACCATACCTTACCTCATTCATCGCATATAATGGCGTAGAAAGAGTCACTGCTTTTTCTTCTATTGGATTGATCCCTGACCACCACCTGATTGTTCTCAGCGCATGTCACTCTCAGACGTTGTCCGTCTTAAAGTCCACTGGTCCTCGCCAACTTGTCAGTTGAACAGCAAATGTTTTGCTTTGCCCATCCCTTGTGGTGTTCATCATTACGGCATCCTGGTAGGTACACTTGTTCTTTCTACGGATATGTCCCATGCAGTTCAACCTTAGGTGTTTTACATTCATGATGATCAAACCATGTTGACGATAGGTTGTGTTTTTGAGATTGTAATCAATACCCATCCCGATTCGGCGAGGCGTTATTATTTTAAATGCACTTTGTCAGTAGCAGTGCTAACATAATGATATCTTCCTGTTCGCTGTATTGACTTTATGTAGCACTCTCGTTGTATCTGTCGTTATAACATTATGTCATCATGCAAGGACGCGGGCACATACGGACTCACGGTCACACGCACACCTTCCCATAATAGGAACGTACGCACGTACGCATAGTGCCGATATTGACATATTATCTCTCATCAGTCTCTCTCTCTCTTCCCCCTCCATTCTTCTCACACGCTCTCTACATCTCTCCCTTTCTCCCTCTCTCGCTCTCTCGCTCTCTCCCGCTCTCTCCCTCCCTCTCTCCCTCTCTCCCTCTCTCCCTATCTCCCTCTCTACCTCTCTCCCTCTCGCCCTCTCTCCCTCTCTCCCTCTCTCCCTCTCTCCCTCTCTCCCTCTCTCCCTCTCTCCCTCTCTCCCTCTCACCCTCTCTCCCTCTCTCTCTATCTCCTTCTCTGCCTCTCTCCCTCTCTGCCTCTCTCCCTCTCTGCCTCTCTCCCTCTCTGCCTCTCTCCCTCTCTTCCCCTCTCTCTCCCTCTCCCCTCTTTCTCACTCTCTCCCTCCCTCTCCCTCTCTCTCTCCCTCTGTCTCCCTCTCTACCCCCCTCTCTCCATGCATGCTGTCGTATCCTTCTTTTTTCTAGGGATTGTCTGTTATTGATTACCATGCACATTCTTACTATTCTTGGTATTCTACACATTGTGTAGTCTTCTTTATCTTTCTCACGCAATTACACACATTTATTCAAACGCACATGCCCACTGACAACGTTCGACATCGCTTCGTACAATATATTCATGCGTAACACTGGATTTAAGGTCAATAAATAAATAATGTAAATGTGAGCTCAATACAATACCTTTATTAACCTTTAATATTCACAAATTAGAAATAATCATTAAGGCAATACAACATAGCAATGTTAATAACAGTGGTCGTAATCACATATGCTGCACAGTTCTTATTCGTTTCCTGCATCATAGTCACGCGCACACCCCTCCAGCACCGTCATTTACCCCCCCCCCACCTCCCCGACCTCGCGAGGAGCAGTCTGATGGAAGTCGCAGGAGGAAGACGATGACTGCGATATCGGTTCGTTCGTAATCTTTGAGACAGGCACCTATAGCTTTATATTTAGCAACATAATAAACCTCGAGTAGTGAGTGAGGATGGTTTCTTATAATGGCTGCTGTCTTCTTGAGTAAGAATCATCGGTAAATCGGTGACCAAACAGTACTGACGGACCGAGAAACAGATGAGCTCATAGCCCAGCCAGAGTATTCTTGTATGGCCGACAACTGGAACACTGGCGACCGGTGACCATCTGGTTGCCAGACAATGCATTATCATATTGTTAGCCTGTCTGTGCTCAGGTTGTCATCCGGAATGTCCGGAGGCTTGTCGCGTCTGGAAAACCGGCTGTTTCAGAAGTCACCGGTGTCCATGGGGACAAGCGCCGATCAACAGGTTGACTGGAGGCGCCGGTGGACAAGGGGTGTCATTACAGTTAAGCAGAACTAAGTGGGTCTAGGTTTGTCTGTCTCTCATCAGCAAGAGAAACTTAGGATTGTGTGCTTCGTCCTGCCAGGGACGAGAAGGATAAATGCATTAAAGAGTATTTATTGTGTTGACGTTGATTGTCAAAATTCGACAGCCTGATCCCGAGCCTGATTGCAACCATACATACAGAGACAGGTAACTCAATCACCAAGACATATTCGTAATTTACATATTTTTCTGTCTAGAACATATTGCAATATAACATCTGTATCTGTATTAAAATGGTGATATATGGCGCGAAAACATGGGCTCTCACCGCCCAGGCAAATAACAATGTAGCGGCCGCACAAACGCAGATGGAAGGAAGTACGTGAAACATAATATATGGGTAAGAGAGAAAACGTAGGTCATAGACGTTATTGAAATAGTCAGAAGACATTAGTAGAATACGAGACAACCGTTGGATATCGCGTATCACCACCTGGAAAGATTGCGGAGGGAAACGACCTAGAGGAAGATCGGCGATGCGACGCAGAGACAAACTAGACGAGTACTGGAAGGGCACCATTTGGCAGCGAATAGTGCAAGGCAGGCAGATCCGGAACCATCGCTCAACCACGGCACACTGCGGCTGCGCAATGATGGCGTACATGATCTGAATCGTAATAGTCGCGATTGGTTAACCAGGGTTACTAGCTACTAGTTGTTCGGCAGGACGGATGGCCAGAGGCAGTGACCAAGGCAGAGACAGGTGACACACTTGACCGGACGACAAACGACCTTAGCCCGATCAATTATTAAGACCACGTCGTTTCTTATTGGATTTATGGCTTCTGCTCCGACGACCAGCTAACGTCTGTTTTCAGGATTTGTATGCTATCGGGAATGGCTATTTTCTCCCATAGAACACTTGAACATATGTGCGAGAAATGTGTTATTGTGGAATGTGGTTCCAATGTAATGCGGGAGTATCCATGTCGCAGATTGTTGCCAGAGGCGAAGTGCAAAATACATACGGACTAATTGTTAAGGAAATGAGAAGGATTGTGTCAGTTAGAATAATTGTCATAAAGTATTGTTCTCATTTACCTCTAACCCAGACATTCCGAAAGGGGTTATAACATTATAGCTGAATACTTCTCTATCAATTAGTGTGTCATGGAATTAGTCTTACCGATGTGTGTACGCTCATGCGAGTGTACGCTCATGTGAGTGAGTGAGTGAGTGAGTGAATGAGTGAGTGAGTGAGT
>OZ024863.1:48656819-48691819 GCA_964017155.1 Oasisia sp. SBJ-2009 | reverse complement strand
AATTGTACCAGATACACTCCGTTTTAAGCCAAATAGTTTACGTCACTGGCGCATTGTTGAAAAAGGCAAGAATTGGCGGAATCTTCGTCTTCGCGTATAATTGTGATTGTGACGTAAGCAATCCGCGACGTACTGGATACATCAAATACCATTTTACATACGTAGGATGTTCGAACGTGCATGCGCCAGTGACGTAAGCGGTTTGCGTCATTGGCGCATAAGTCTACAAATGGCAGCGCCCTGAATCTAAGATAGCATGTTTTGATACCATTAAACTATAACTAATTGTTTATTAACGATCTTTGTGCACAGTTACTAGGCATAACTAATATAGTATACATATGTAAGTTAATACTGTGAACCTCTCACTTTCTGGAGTATCCCTTTAATGATCGCGAATGACACCATTCGTCCTATCGCGACGAACGAACGGCGAAGCACTCAACAAGATTTACGCGTCGAACGTAAAAAAGCTCCCGACCTCAATTTCAAATGTTTTTCTTAATCAAAGCGTGAATGACGACGGCGGGTCTGTGTCGTCTACGCCCGCAAGGCGACGACAGTGGTGACGTAATATCCGGTGCAGTTACAGAATCGTAAGGCAGTAAATGCGTCCCTGTTTCGCCAGAATGGAGAACACGTGTTTTGGGTGAAGTGAAAGATCGAATGCATCTGAGAAAGATTCCGGCGAAGGATAAATAGCTTTCCGATTATCATGCCTGAATATTGAGTATTTTACGTCGAGACAGGTGTTTTTTGCAAGGTGTAACGGGCATGGAGTAGCTCCATACCAAGAGTCGGACATCATGTACTGCGCGTTAACAACTTGATCTGACCCATGATCTTCAACAGAAAAGAGTGCTGCTGTATCAATAAAAAGTATGATTTTCTAATGTATAGTGTTTCTGTTATGTATCGACCAGCGAACAGCTGCACGAATTATTTCTATTGTAACAAACGACTGGCTTGTAACGCAATGGTTACGCATGATTGGCTTATTTGTTACCTAAGTGAATACATTACATGCCATAAATATCGACCTTAGAACGATTATTGGCACGCACCGCCGCATTTATACACGCAGGTATGCACGCAAGCATTGACAAACAAACAAACAAACAAACAAACAAACAAACAAACAAACAAACGCACGCACGCACGCACGCACACACACACACACACACACACACACACACTTACCCCTTCTTTCTCCCTCTCTCCCTCCCTCTCTCCCTCCCTCCCTCCGTCCCATCCTCGCTCTCTCTCCCTCTCTCTCCTTCGCTCTCCCTTCCTCCCTCCCTCACTCTCCTAGCCTGTATAACGCAAGCCCGCAATCACTAACTAACTAACTAATTAACTAACTAACTAACTAATTAACTCACTCACTGTCGCGGGCGTGCGCGAATACTCATACATCCGTACCATAAAGGCGAAACATTAATAAAGGTATGTTTATGACGTCACGCCAACCTTGAAGTGGTGGACTTCCACAGTTAATATTTTAGCAGCTCAACGTGACAATGATGTAGGGGAACATGGTCTCATATTGATTTTCATAAACAAACAGATGTTGTGATTTGATGGATATTTCCCCGCCGGTCATAAATTGGATGAATATTAATACGTGCCATTCTGATAAAATACCTCGCAGACAGTCTGTCGCCATACTGAAAGAAGTCCACATGTTCGCCAATGGCAAGCAATCAGGGTGATGTCCCTAGACAGTAGGGCATAAACAACGTACATGACCGCGACATAGGGGCGACTTTTTGGCCGTTCCGTCACTGCCTTGTCGGCGTTCATAACAGCCGCCACGTTTTATCAATCTGTAACTTCCTGCAATATGTCTGCTGCCATACCGCACATGCCAGAGTTGCGTCATATGTCAACCGGAAATCACGACAGCCGCCGCCATTTTTCTGAAAGCGTATCTCAACGCGCTCATCAGATAGTTCTGCGTCGATGCTCGTTGACATTTCGGCGAATGATTTCTGGATTTCACACCCGTGCGCTCATTTGCAAGCGAGAACGGATACTGGCCGGACGAAAATGGCGTATCGATTACGTAGTGACGTTTTTTTCGGTCGCCCTGTCAGTCGCTAAGCACCCGCGTCAACGTGTCGGGGGCAGGGACGTGTTTCTGATTTGGTCCGTGTGACCGTAGTGCACCAGTCGTAGCATCGTCGTTGGAGTCTCCGTCACCGTTGTCAAGTCTTCAAGTCGTCATACACTGCTAAAAGTTTGTAATGTCATTGTGCGCTAAACCAATAAATGACTTAATAAAATAAATATGACAAACAGATGAATACAATTAATGATGCATTACGCGTCAGTGTCTTACCGCGTGATATGACACAGAGGGTTAAAATAATAGATTAAATTAATAAAATAATAAATAGATAAATTAATTAATTGTGCATTAAATTTCACTGTCCTGATGTGTAAAAGATTGATGTAATGAATATCAAAATCATCAGTATGATCGTCGATAGCAGCTGAAGCAGCAGCAACAACTGTTATGTTATAATAACAACAACTACAACAACGTCGTCGTCCACAACAACAACGATACAAAAGTCAGCAACAACAGCATACGCAACAATATTAACAACGACAATGACAATAATAATCACATCGTCAAACATGATCATTACCGTCATCGTCATCATCAGTAGCATCATCATCATCAACAACAACAACCACAACATCATCATCGTCAACATCATCGTGATCATCATCACCATCATCAACAACACGCGCCACCGTCCCACCGTCCCACCGTCCCACCGTCCCACCGTCCCACCGTCCCACCGTCCCACCGTCCCACCGTCCCACCGTCCCACCGTCCCACCGTCCCACCGTCCCACCGTCCCACCGTCCCACCGTCCCACCGTCCCACCGTCCCACCGTCCCACCGTCCCACCGTCCCACGGTCCCACCGTCCCACCGTCACACCGTCCCACCGTCCCACCGTCCCACCGTCCCACCGTCCCACCGTCCCACCGTCCCACCGTCCCACCGTCCCACTGTCCCACCGTCCCACCATCCTACCTGCGAGCGAGTATATATTTCCACGCGTTTACAGCGCGCTTGGCAAGATCCCGACGAATTTGACAACATGTCAACATTCGACATACAAATTGACCACCCGATGTGCGTGAAATTCTGCGGGAAAGTGGATTAGGGAGACAGCGCCACATCGGGCATCAATCTCAATCCTTGCTACTCCATTCCGGGCATAAATATAGCTTATTGGCCTTTTACTGAATTTCCTCTCGTTCGCAGATTATTTCGGGAAAGGCACTTTCCGCTGACACCACAGGCTATTATTTTTCCAGAGAAAGTCAATCTTCGGATTAGCAGTGTTACGTTTGGAAACACGTTGACACGTCGACGTTTACGTTGACTGCTCTGTTAACTATCCATTGTTTAGAATTACCTGAAATTAATGGGGGTACATGCCAAACTAATTTCGAATAATCCTGACGTGTCTGAAGAGGCTTTGTGTATATACTGTGTAGTCTAGTGATTCATTTGCGAATGCATTTCCTTGACTTGATGAATGTTTGTTTCGGCCCAGAAAGCTGCCATCAAAGAAACGTCCCTCTCGAAATGTGTACATTTCAACAACAACAAATGATTATATAAAACACATTTTTGCGTTCAATGTGTTACTATACATCTCGCTATACGGCATAATACTCTTTCACAGTCAAACGAACGGGTTATAAATCTCCCTTTAAAGGGAATGCATGTTATTAACGTACTACCAAAACACCTGGAAGAGTTTGGTAGTTGATTCGCGACAGTTGCGATACTGATAGCGACGATAGTAATATTTACCATTATAATGATGTCGTAAACTCAGATGTCCGACTATGACATTACAGCTGCATCCCTGTACGACAAATATAATTCGCTTATTATAAATTGTTATCACACAAAAACATTATTATATAGTTTTATGCACGTGTGCAATGTTATGTACGCCTTTTCGCTTGTGTCCTATTTTGTAACCAATCGCACTTCTTGAAGTCTATTTAAATGAGTTCAACAACTATTTTAGTAGTGGCTCCTGCAACAACGACTGTTATATCATAATAGTGACCACTGAGCTACTTAAAGACAAATGTATTGATACTTGCATACATCTGGTGGGACAGAACGCTAAAGAATCACCAGAAAGGACGATTGTTGGAAGTCTGTGTTGTACCTGCGTGTATGTATGGGTTGGGCAGGTACACGGGCACTCACAGAGAGGCAGGAGAAGAAGTTCATGTAGCATAATACAACTGGGTCAAAGGAATATGTAGAGTAAAGCGGCATGATAGAAGGAAGATGAAGGAATTGAGAGAAGAGATTGGGATAACAACTATACATAAAGAGTAAAGCGTTTGGAAACAGACTGAAATGATCAGGGCATGTACAAAGAATAGGCGATGAAATACTGCCGAATAGAGCGTGGGAAACATATGAGGGTGGTGGATGAAGAAGGGGAAGACGTAAGCTCAGATGGGAAGACAGCTTTTAGCTAGATCTAGGGAGGACTGGCGTAAAAACACACAAATGGGTGCCCTTTGCAAAAGAGAGCGGAACATGGAAGAAGGAACTGGCGAAGGAAGCATAGGAGGCAACGAATGTGTCATGCCTCCTTTCTCCCGCAAAGGAGCAAGGGGAGAATAAGGCCACCGTTAGTTGTACTTTATTAAGGGAGTGGACATGTATGGAGTTGTTCGTAGAGACTAGGCCGTGATGCAGCGTCATCGAGAAAGAGTCGTATTCAACACGTTGTCGATGATCGAAATGTATCTGCGGTGTTCAACAGATCTTTTTGTCTATGCGTATTCTTAGACTCGTTGCCTTTGATGTGTAATCTAACCACGATGCTACAGTCACACTCTCTAGTATTTGTACTTCGACCTTTTCTTCCCGTATATCTGTGCGTTTGATCTTCGCCAATGTGGTCAATCCGGCGAATATGTACGGGACAACTCAATTTGTTGTGTGCTCTCAATCTTCGATCTTACCTCGTGGTATAAGGTCACATAAACCCATCAAATTAGCGACTCTGCGTAAATCCAAAACATAAAAGAGGTTTTGCATTACGCAGTCTGCAATTATACAAAAAAGGTGTAGGTGTTGTTAAATTTTAGTCGGCATCCAAAAATGTTGTCGGTATCCATAGGGCAATGGAAATAAATCAGATGTGAGTGTCGACGGCCAACGATTCATCGTTTACCGGATAATAATGTGCAAGGAAACACGAAATAGTCCGGACCATAATCAGTTATTCGTTTTGCTGACACTATGAGTTATTTCGAGGTAACGTCCAGTAAATATAAGACGATTTAGAAATAATATGTCAGATACAGTGGGTTTATTTTATTGGTCCACATGCCGTATCAGGCGGGCGTATCAATAGTTTATTGTCAGCGGTATTTACTGGATACAATCGTTTTGGATAAACCACATATATACAAATCCGTCAAGGGACCGTAAACGCGACGTAATCGACGCGAAACTCGTAAAACGAGAACGTAAGTATAGCGATTGCACCACGCGCCCACGTTGCTGATATAACACCTATTTGAAGGGTTATGTTTGATATAGTTCACGCAATAGAAGCTTCCATTTACGTCACATGCAAGTTACGTCCATCGCCGCAGAATAAATATTTTAGTTATGGCCACAGATGAACGTATCCGTGGTATCATAAAACCGTTCGGGGAGGCAAATGTAAATATTACATCCGGCCAAAACCCTTGAACCGGATGTACGTCACGTGCCGAACGGAAATGACCTCGGAGTCATCACTTTCTGCGAGGTCGACGGGAATTTTGATGAGTTCAGAATTCAAGGCCAGTTTCCAGTCTGACAAATAGATCAAATGACTAGATGTGTTTGATTAAGTGTTTGGATCGTTAAGAAAGTGACATATCTCGGTTAACGACGCTGGGACGTTTCGCAGATTCTAAAATTGATAGAGACACATTATTGAAAGATTATAATTTTTGGCGCTTGGGAAAACTGTGTGAAATACGCCAAATAAAATACGTTAATTGCCATAATGGTTTCATAACGAACTATGATCACATTTTTTAATTAGTGACATTTATTTTAAGCAACGACATATAGCATAAGACCACGGGCAGGGTTTCTCTTTCTCGTCTCCTTCCCTCCCTTCCTCCTTCCCCATCCCTCCTTCCCTTCCTCCCTCCTTTCCTCCCTCCTTCTCTTCCTCCCTCCTTCCCTCTCTCAATCCTTCCCTTCCTCCCTCCTTTCCTCCCTCCCTCCTTCTCTTCCTCCCTATTTCCCTCTCTCCCTCCTTCCCGCCCTCCTTCCCTTCCTCCCTCTTTTCCTCCCGCCCTCCTTCCCTTCCTCCCTCCTTTCCTCCCTCCCTCCTTCTCTTCCTCCCTCCTTCCCCCCTCTCTCTCTCTCCTTCTGTCCCTCCCTCCTTCCTTCCTCCGTCATTCCCTCCCTCACACCCGTCCGTATGTATCCCCCTTATAATTAATATTCCCTCTGTTTGACTCCGTCTGTCTTCATTTGTCTCTATCGGTCTCTGTCTCCAGCCTTTGTTTCTGTCTGCGTCTGTCTCTCCCTGTCCCTGTCTGTGACTCTCTGTCTGTACCTGTCTGTGACTCTCTGTCTGTACCTGTCTGTCACTGCCTCGTCATATCGTTGTCTCTCTTTTCTTCTTTTTCTTTCTCTCTCGTCCTTTCTCCCCTGTCTTCTCTCTCCCCTTTCTCCCACCTCTTTCTATATATATATATATATATATATATATATATATATATATATATATATATATATATATATATATATATATATATATATACATTGCATATATAATATTATATGTATATATATATAATATATATACATATAATATATAATATGTATATATATATATATATATATATATATATATATATATATATATATATATACGCACGCAACCAAGCACACGCACTCGCACACACACATATACACACCACTAACACATAATGTTTTAGTATTCCGCACATGCATGTATGAAAATCAATACCTACTTATACTATCGCCTATAGGTGAAACAGCGAATCTTTAATATTATAAACATGTTAATATCCAGAACAGCAAAATGTCGTCGGCCTCGTTACATCCTAAACAGCTTAAATTTAACGTCAACACGGAAATCTGCCAGGGCGTCTGGCGACGCAAACTACACAGCGATCCATCCTTAAAGTGGAGCACACATAGATCACGTCTGACTTACGTCAAATTACGCAAAAGTGGACCGACACAGATTCGCATAACGCAGGGAAAAACAACCCACAACGTCGATATCGTAACGCCTGCGACGCTGAAGGCAATTTGGCGCCGGCGATGATATCAGGCCAAAACTGACATTTCGTAACCACGACAAGAAACGTCGCAATTACCTCATCGTTGCTCGAACTCGTTCAGATTATGTCGCCATAAAATGGCGTCCGATGGGTCCCACGAGGCAGGTTTCAATTTCATGCCGTGTCACACGCGATCGGCATCGGTGAGAAAAAATATAAGTTATTCGTTTACGAGCTAAGTGCGCGTCTGTGTTCTCGTTAGGTTTATTGTCTTGAAAATATCATCGTCTGATTGTGATTCAGTGACGCTCATATCGTGGTAGGAACCATCTGTTTCATGAACGTATGTTCTGTCGTCTTGTAAATCACGTCCGACTACAATCAGATGGAGTGACCTATGTCTTGTTGGGTGTCATTAGTTATACGCATAAAATGCGTTTACGTCGCTGGGTTTACATTAAATATGACCGTTGTGTACATGGGAAAACGAACAACGAAGGAATTATGGAATTACTGGCTTTGGTTTATTTACTGTCATAACAAAATACAAACAAATACTAGATTATTGCATCGTTGCATCTTAACAACTATAAATTCTACCATAGTTTGAAAGAAGTCCAGCTGTGCAATTCTAAAAATATAAACCTAAAAGCAATTAAATGTTGGTTTATTTCTGTTAAAAGAACTTTTTCGAAACTATATTGCTAATGGGTCTTCTATGTATGTTACTATGTTGGATGCCTCCAAAGCCTTCGACAAAGTTAACCACAGCAAGCTATTTGGTAAATTAATTGATCGTGGCTGTCCAGCTTTTATTGTACGCATTCTATGCCACTGGTACGGTACCCAACAATTTACCATCAGATGGTGTCAGGGATTTTCTAGCTTTTTTACTGTTTCCAATGGTGTTAAACAGGGTGGAATCCTTTCCCCCCATCTTTTCAATGTGTACATGGACGACTTAAGCGTTAATCTAAACAAATTATATATTGGTTGTCTTTATGCTGGCACCTTAATCAACCACTTGATGTATGCTGATGACCTCTGTATTTTTTCTCCCAGTGTTGCTGGTTTGAGAAAACTTACTGATTGTTGTGCCAAGTATGGCGAATTGTTCAATATTACTTATAATGCCAAGAAGTCCTTTTGTATGGTTATTGACAACCAATCCCAGGACAGGAAACATTTTCATTGTATCCATCTCGATAACCATCCATTACCTTATACTACAAAATGTAAATATCTTGGTCATATAATCAACAATAACCTGACTGATGATGACGACATAGCCAGACAAAAAAGATGCCTTTATGCCCAAGCCAATGTATTAGCTCGAAAATTTTGTCTTTGTAATATTTCTACCAAAATTATTTTATTTCAAGCATACTGTGCTCCTATGTATACTTCTAGTCTTTGGTGCACATTCAAAAAATATAGCCTCAAAAGCATTACTGTCGCATACAATAATAGCCTCAGAATTTTACTAAACTTACCCTCAAGATGTAGTGCAAGTTTTATGTTTGCCACCAACTATATTAAATCCTTCAATGAACGCATTCGTTCATCAATATTCAGTCTTTTATGTCGTCTTCATCAGTCAGATAATATCCTTTTTATTAATTACCTTCATACCGACATTCATTTTAAGAGCCATTTGTACTCATACTGGAGGTCTTTATTGTACACATGTCATTAGTATTGTATTTATTTTTGAATCATTTTTTATTTTTTTTATTTTATATTTATTTTTACAACTTATTTAATTCATTTCCTCATATATTTAGACATAACTTTTTAAATTTTACACTTATATTTTTACGTTGATCTCATTGCTTTGATTGTATTATATGTATTGTACTTTTTTTTTTTTTAATTGTATTTTATGTATACATATATGGACGTCTTGTCTGAAATAAACCTTATTATTATTATTATAAATGCATAAAAGTGACGTCGGCAGTTCTTTCCTGTAAATATATTACTATCAGTAATAGGTTTCACTGTGTCATGAATATTGAAAATGTTGGTAATATTGATTATATAATCAGTATTAAGTCCATGTCCTTCGGTCTTTTCCAGCGCATTGATACATGAATTGGTAATCGGAACAGACGTGCTTAGCGGATATTGAGTATGTCGTATTTATGGATTTATAGCGTTCTAATTTTCATGGTCAATATTGAATTTGACGTACGTACTTTTTCTTTTTTGTCAACGTGGAAATGAGTCTAACTGGTGTGTGTGTGTGTGTGTGTGTGTGTGTGTGCGTGTGCGTGTGCGTGTGCGTGTGCGTGTGCGTGTGCGTGTGCGTGTGCGTGTGCGTGTGCGTGTGCGTGTGCGTGTGCGTGTGCGTGTGCGTGTGCGTGTGCGTGTGCGTGTGCGTGTGCGTGTGCGTGTGCGTGTGCGTGTGCGTGTGAGTGGGAATGTGTGCGTGCGCGGTTTCGTGTATGCGTGTATGTGATGATTTAGCGTGCGTGTATGGATAGGTATATAGGTCATAAGTAAAGGTAAGTTCTTATATAGCGCAGTATCCAGTCCTTGGGACTGATCATTGACGTATCTGTAAAGCATCCAGCCACATGCGTACACACCTGTGTTTATGCGTGTGCGCATTTATGGTTATACGAATCTACATAACAAACATACATAACTACAACTGCATGAGTATTTGAGTCTCAATTAAACAACGCAAGTGCATTCTTCTAACACACACAGCAACCGCGTGAAATGTTTGATCTTAGTAAATCGGACCTCGTTTATTGCACCGATACGAATAGCGAAGAAGAAGGTTTCAATCAGCTACGAGCGTTTATCAGTATCAACGGCCTGGCGGTTCCCACGTGTAATCGTTACCAATCAGTATATATTCTGTCCGTTGATGCTTTGATCGGTCGTGAGACGGAGCGATCTGCCGCACGTGATAAGGCGATGATGTTCTTTCAAGTGAGACCAGACCGGCCGCTAGACGTCTCTGTGTCTCATCGCGACCATTCGTCTTCGAGATTGGATTAATCTTATTGCCCGCCTTCTGAGTACGGCTTGCGTAGATAAAAATGCAATATTTTTAATTGTGCTTGATTGAAGTGGTGTGCGGGTATGATGAGTCGGAGACATGTTGTCGCAGGAGAATAATAATAATAATTGTAAAACTTTTATAGCGCCTATATCCTTAACAAGGTCAAGTTCAGAGTTGCAACAAACAAAATCATTTGGCTAGTCATACACAGGGACAGGCAAATGTTGTCATTGGAGCATGGAGCCGGCGAAAATGTATGGTTGAAAAGGAATTTCTAACAAATATGTTTTCCGTTTTTTTTACGAAAGGTGTCTACAGTTTCAGAAGATTTAATCGTAATAGGGAGTTGATTCCAAATGGTTAGCGCAGCCACAGAGAAAGCATGTTTTTGGCAAAAGCATGTTATTCAGCTTAGTTGTAGGGAAAAAAGGTTGTTTGGAAATGGACGATCTAAGGATCCTAGATATATCAGCAGATTAACTAAGTATGTTGGTTGTTAGGTAGAAAGTGTACGATATGTACCAGTAGTCAATTTAAATTTAATTCGGTATACAACTGGAAACCAATGTAACGTCAAGATCGTGAAAGCGAAAGTGAAAGGGTGGATCAGAAGCTCAAAGGAATGGTGTTTAGTGCATCTCATTGCTCCAGTTCACTCAGCTATACGAATGATTACAGTGATGGATATCTTTGTGCAAATACTCTTCCCTTTTTAATTACAGCATGACTAGATGTTTCATAGAGAAATCGAGATGGCATTCGATTGCACTGGTCTGTGATGCTCGGTCCACACTGGGTCCGATGTACGACGAAGGGTGTCCACACCGCATCGCAGACAAAAGCAACTGCGACCTACGTCCTGAGTGAGTTACGATTTTCGTGTCCACACCACAAAGATTAACGTTCTCATCGCGAGGGAACATACACACCATCTGGTGTGTACCAAAGGAAAACTACAACAATTGATTGGCTGAAGCGTTTTTTACGTAATTCCTCGAGGCGACTTACGTTTTGCGACTTGCGACGAACCTGTCCACATTACCGACTAGCGATTTCAAAGATTAGACAGGGGAATTAAAAAAAATTGCAAGACTTTGACTTAAAGGGTTTACGATGCCGTCCATACCTGCCCTCCACAGGTCGCAAGGCCCGTATACGTCAAATGTGAGCAAATATCTTCCGATTTACGTTCTGGTGAGGTATGGTGTGGACAGGGCATCAGTGTAACTCGCCATGGTCTGTTCTGAGGATTGGATACAGTGTTATATAAGAACTCACCTTTATTTGTTATCATATACGTATGGCACCGAGACACTAGAATAAACACAAGTATGTGACGTCTTTCAATACGCGGTAGAACGTGTAATCGTCACGTAACAACACGACGTGAACAATGCAGGATATGACGCCGCATTGAGACGTAAAATATTTACGTCAAACGTGTGACGTTCCACAGCGACGTGAAAAGCGAGTAATGGCTACAGTATTGTCGGATTTGGAAGTTCACATGCCGTCATATTATTGCTAGACGCTGTAATGACGAAACACAAAAGAGAATGTCCAAGTATGCGAAAATAATCACATGCAAAGAAGTGACGAGCGTAAAGAAAAGTGACAGACAGATTACTGAGGAAGTTAACGAGGATGCAACTAAAGTGGACTGAATTTATAGACAATTGGAAACGGAACGATGGGGAGACAAACTTGGCAGCATAGCGGCGGGTCTAGAGAACACGTACGTGCGTGTTTACATATGCTTCAGAACTGAGAACTAGGGTAAACATAAGTAGAACATCAGTTAGAACGTCAACACGACAACAACACAAACTAATGCAACCACAAAACATCAGTAACAACAACAACAACAATACAGATAAACCACGATTAACAGACTGGAAGAGTTTCTTAAGTTAACTACAACGGTTTCGACCACTGTATATACTTACGGGAGAATTCCACGATACTTATGCCACGTATGCTTACATGTCATTTAAGAGAACTAACGCTGATAAGTCAACCTACCGTATGGTAAGAACGCTGTCAATAGTACGCCAACGATCTTCAAGGCACATTGTACTGTCATATCTCGTTGATTCAGCAAATACATTGCGCTGGTCATCACAATGTGACGTAGACCTGTCCACCTAGCGCTACGCTCTGCGTCCAGTCATCATGTCCATAAACAACGCATGCATAGCAACCCGCTTCTTTCAAGACCAAGCGGCAATAGTTGCGCCGATATTCCTAGCGAGAAACGATGCATAGAAACATCTCATCGCATCCATCCGAAGCCACGCCAGGAGTGCGGCCCTCCCGTCCGACTGCACGCTTCACCGGGTCGTTTTCACCCGACATCCAGACTTCCGTATCCGATCCAGTACTCCACGGGAAGGCGTCAAAACTCCGCTTCACATCAGAACTGCCGACGGATTACAACCAACGCTGTGCAGCGGCCGCGAGGCTGCGTCGGGGTTTTGAAGTGAGCTCAGACATCGAGCGTCTTTATTCCTCTTTGCCCCGTGCGGTTTCGCGGCAACACGTTGTTCCGTCGCCGTTGCGGAGGTACTGGTGTCTCGACGTCGACGAGCCGGACTCGGTGTGTGTGTAGCTCGCCAGCGAGCTACGGCGTCGCGGTTACGATCTGTGCACAATGCTGAGCGGCACTCGCGTACACTGGCCATCGATTGGTCGCGCCCAATGGAAACGAAGTCGAACTCAGACTACGTGAGCCAGTCGTTCTTGTCGGGTCCTTCAGACAGTGTTGCGTCTGTCCGTGCCGCCTCCGTCCCGACATCTACTCCGTCCGTCCGTCCGTCCGTCCCGACATCTACTCCGTCCGTCCGTCCGTCCGTCCGTCCGTCCGTCCGTCCGTCCGTCCGTCCGTCCGTCCGTCCGTCCGTCCGTCCGTCCGTCCGTCCGTCCGTCCGTCCGTCCGTCCGTCCGTCCGTCCGTCCGTCCGTCCGTCCGTCCGTCCGTCCGTCCGTCCGTCCGTCCGTCCGTCCGTCCGTCCGTCCGTCCGTCCGTCCGTCCGTCCGTCCGTCCGTCCGTCCGTCCGTCCGTCCGTCCGTCCGTCCGTCCGTCCGTCCGTCCGTCCGTCCGTCCGTCCGTCCGTCCGTCCGTCCGTCCGTCCGTCCGTCCGTCCGTCCGTCCGTCCGTCCGTCCGTCCGTCCGTCCGTCCGTCCGTCCGTCCGTCCGTCCGTCCGTCCGTCCGTCCGTCCGTCCGTCCGTCCGTCCGTCCGTCCGTCCGTCCGTCCGTCCGTCCGTCCGTCCGTCCGTCCGTCCGTCCGTCCGTCCGTCCGTCCGTCCGTCCGTCCGTCCGTCCGTCCGTCCGTCCGTCCGTCCGCCCGCCCGCCCGCCCGCCCGCCCGCCCGCCCGCCCGCCCGTCCGTCCGTCCGTCCGTCCGTCCGTCCGTCTGCCTACGGATTGAATTGCCTACCAATCCGTCACTTACTTACATAAGTCAGTCCTAAAATATGGTGACATCAAGTACTTTTCAATCTCAGCCGCTACAGCCCTCCGGGTTACTGCAGTAGTCTCAGGAAGCACTAATGATATTCATCACTTTATATTCATCACCTTTTATGTCTGTATTTGTCTCTGTGAGTCTCTGTCTCTCTGCCTCTCTGCCTCTCTGCCTCTCTGCCTCTCTGCCTCTCTGCCTCTCTGCCTCTCTGCCTCTCTGCCTCTCTGCCTCTCTGCCTCTCTGCCTCTCTGTATCTCTGTCTCTCTGTCTGTCTGTCTGTCTGTCTGTCTGTCTGTCTGTCTGTCTGTATGTCTGTATGTCTGTATGTCTGTATGTCTGTCTGTCTGTCTGTCTGTCTGTCTGTCTGTCTGTCTGTCTGTCTGTCTGTCTGTCTGTCTGTCTGTCTGTCTGTCTGTCTGTCTGTCTCTATGTCTCTATGTGTCTCTGTGTCTCTGTGTCTCTGTGTCTCTGTGTCTCTGTGTCTCTGTGTCTCTGTGTCTCTGTGTCTCTGTGTCTCTGTGTCTCTGTGTCTCTGTGTATCTGTGTCTCTGTGTCTCTGTGTCTCTGTGTCTCTGTGTCTCTGTCTGTCTGTCTGTCTGTCTGTCTGTCTCTATGTGTCTCTGTGTCTCTGTGTCTCTGTGTCTCTGTGTCTCTGTGTCTCTGTGTCTCTGTGTCTCTGTGTCTCTGTGTCTCTGTGTCTCTGTGTCTCTGTGTCTCTGTGTATCTGTGTCTCTGTGTCTCTGTGTCTCTGTGTCTCTGTCTGTCTGTCTGTCTGTCTGTCTGTCTGTCTCTATGTCTCTATGTGTCTCTGTGTCTCTGTGTCTCTGTGTCTCTGTGTCTCTGTGTCTCTGTGTCTCTGTGTCTCTGTGTCTCTGTCTCTGTGTCTCTGTGTCTCTGTGTCTCTGTTTCTGTGTCTCTCTGTCCCTCTGTCCGTCTGTCTGTCTGTCTGTCTGTCTGTCTGTCTGTCTGTCTGTCTGTCTGTCTGTCTCTCAGCCTCTCAGCCTCTCAGCCTCTGTCTGTCTGTCTTTCTTTCTGTCTTTCCAACCCACCGTCCCTCCATTTATCCCTCCCTCCGTCCCTCCCCCTCCTTTCCTCCCCCTCCCCTCCCCTCCCCTCCCTCTCTTTTCCTCCCTCCCCTTCCATCTGCCCCGTAATCAATCCCTCTCGCTCCTTCTTAATATGCTTTTAATGTGCATTTCAGTATATTTTCTACGAGATCTGTCAATTCTGAACAACGTTTCGACTTCTCTTTTTAGATCCATCAATGATGAAACGTCGGGATATAAGCGGTGTCATTTCACGATTGGTTTATGTCTCGCCAATGCAATATTCACATGTGTAGCTAATTCCGTAGATACTGCAGACATGCCATTACTGTTAATTCCTGCTGGAACATGCGGATTCTCGCTCAATAACTCATAGCGCAGTAAACAGGAGGAAATGACGTTGTATGTAATTACGTTTATTACTATCTCTTAGAATGCACCGGGTATTGGTAACCGGTCAGCTAATAGACTTGTTCAATCACAATAAATGCCTGTAATTACAGCGTATTAATAGCAAATGTGGGTGTCTGACACAATAGTAGTGACGTCTGCTATTTTGGCTCTTCACATTAAAAACGACATTTGAATCTGTTATTGTTTGTTTTATTACATTTCATTGTACACTATATTCTACCACGTGTTTTTTTTCTCACAATAGCTCTGCTGTAAGCGTGCCTCGCTTGAACAAATCCGACACATAAATTGTTTATAGTTATATACAGTGGCGTAGGAACGAAATTGACATTGAAGGCTGAGTCAGAATTTTAACACTACTCCGTTGTCGCGGTGTTTCAAACTGACATTTTCCCGGCAACGTTCAACACATTTTCAGCTGCTCAAAAAACATGAAATTGCACAAATTTACCTCAATATCGAAGGTAATCCTGTCTTCGATCCTCACCAACCATATTGGGAGCGCTCGTTCCCAAGCCCCTTCCCGTGTCGACGTCTGTGTAATAGCACTTAATGGCAACATTATAATACAAATGCTACTAACCTGACTATGAGTTAATCGAATGTATATGACTGATTCGTTCCCTTTCTTTCTCTCAGATACTGGACGGGGCCCTTTGCAGGGCGTTTAAAGTCCAACGAGAATGTGTGAGTCCACTACCAGTTACACATTTGCACCCTGTGTGGGATCTTTTACTTCCCCTGGCATAGACACACATATGATTATATTTTAATATGTTAAATAACAATCTTTCGAGTGCCAGACATTGTCCATAATGTTTTGAACCATGGTTATATGATGCATGTTTGCCAAATGTTGAGAGCTTGCCTCTGTCCTCTTGTCTTGCGAACACTTTCACAGCAATTACTCTAATATTATGTCATAGAAATGTAAAAGCAGAAAGTCAAAATGTTCCAACACACATTAACATTCAATAATTTCTAGTTAGGCCCTATGTCAAATCTCGTCATGTTCATTTTATTGTCGTGACTTCTTGTTGTGAAAACCAGACCGCTGCATACATGTACCATTATATGTATTGCAATCGGATCTTTTTATACCTCTTGCACCTAATTTCCCATACATTAAGTATGAATGTTGTCATACCACATACGTGTCATACCACCCACGTGCCTCGTGTAAAGCCACTATTGCGTCGGCGTGACAATAAACCGTTAACGTTTACGTTTCTGCCGATCGCCACCACACACAAGACGACGGTCCTATTCACACAGATTGCATAATATATGTTTTACGGTCCTCTTTTATCGCCGGTAGTCGATATAATCGGAATTACGGCTGATTGGCCAGCGGCGGTCGTTGACAGGCCGGTCCGATCGCCAGGCGGTCCTAATGGACGCGTCATCGATTCCCGTCGAGAAGCACGGCCAGACCGTACGGTCTGCAGTGTGTCATCGCACGTATCACGGGCAATCAACTCGTTTTTGCCCTGACACGATTCAGATGCATCGCAATAAAGTCGTCAACGGCTGCGCATTACTAGCGCCGAAAGCCGACTCTGCGATTGATGACATGAGCCGGAGTTCAGACATTCTTCAGTTTAAGATGTCAGCCGAAATCGGATGCGTTGCGCGTTGTTGTGGGGCTGATCTGATCTGATGTGTGTAAGTGCGACTCGGATCGCTTGTGGCTAAATTGACAGCGCGTTGGCGCGATTGCCATGTTAGTGTGCGTGTGTGCGTGCGTGCGTGCGTGCGTGCGTGCGTGCGTGCGTGTGTGTGTGTGTGTGTGTGTGTGTGTGTGTGTGTGTGTGTGTGTGTGTGTGTGTGTGTCAGCGCGTGTGTATATGTATAATTGTATACGTGTGCATTAGTTCGTTCGTTCGTTCGTTCGTTCGTTCGTTCGTTCGTTCGTTCGTTCGTTCTTTCGTTCGTTCGTTCGTTCGTTCGTTCGTTCGTTCGTTCGTTCGTTCGTTCGTTCGTTCGTTCGTTCGTTCGTTCGTTCGTTCGTTCGTTCGTTCGTTCGTTCGTTCGTTCGTTCGTTCGTTCGTTCGTTCGTTCGTTCGTTCGTTCGTTCGTTCGTTCGTTCGTTCGTTCGTTCGTTCCAGCATGCATATACACACGATGTAATACAATATTTCAAAGAGAAAGCAATCAGCACAAACTGCACATACACTTGGACGTAGATGAGCGGATGTGCTACATAAGCGTCTTTCATTTTGACGATGACACGAGAAAGTAAAGGCACTTGTTTCTATATTGCGGTGCTGTTTGGTTTGTTCCCAGTTTTCTTCTCTAGTGTTCCACTGAATGTTACACATACACCCTCTCCAGGATACATTTGACTTCCCCTGTATTGACACCAGTCATGGGGGTACAACAGCTCATAGTGTCTCTCATCAGTAGCCAAAGATCATAAAAAATGCATGCAGAAATATGGGTTAATGTCCATATAAAGTTGCACTGGTGCTAGTAACTGTTACATGCCGACTTTCACATCATGGTTGACGTGTATTTGTAACCGTTCTAGAGAACCGAACCCATTTCCTGCTGTGATATAGCGCCTTTAACAGGTAAGACTTTGGAGACGTGACTGTGAATTATCTTAGTCACAAGACAAAACAAACCAGCATTTTCGTGGCTGACCGCAAGAATCTCGAGGGTATTCCTTTCAACACGCCCGACATCGGAACCAATAAAATGTCATGGACTATTTTCTGATTGGCTAAAGCAGGAAATGTGACGTATTTCATTCCAGGATCTGAACTAAATCGGTCAATCAGCAAGTAGCTTGTTTCAATCGGCGAAAATTGACACTTGATATTGCTGTTCTGTTCTCGGAATCCCTGTCGACAGGGTGAGGTTGGCCATGGATTCCGTTATTGGGCTTGTTTTTCATCTTCTTTTTATGTACGGCGAAACAATAACGAGGCAATAACTCTGCAAATAGCGCTGGAAGCTACGACATAAACATTGATATGGGGCGTAGGTTCATCCAACGTGTCCACGCGAAACAGCTTGAAGAAATCTAAGCAACACCCCGGGATGGTCACCATAAACCTCGAGCTGTAATGTATCGATGCTTGCCAACTTCACCCATCCATCTTGCGGGCAAACAATTCGACGTCGACGATAACAATATCTTAGCGATGAATGTTTCCTCCCCTTGCCCGCTTCCCCGATAAACTCATGGGGTAGCTGTCCCATTTGCTCCCCCTCCCCTCCCCTCCCCCGTCCACGCGTGTCTGGATTCAACTGTTCACGAGGTAGTTTACCGATCGGTTATAGACCTAGTGATGCCACCTAGCGGACATTAAAATCCCGCTCAACCCTCTCGCGGCGTCTAAACACCTTGGGCATGGTGTTGTGGGCTACTGTGCTTGGGATGATTAGTATTTTCTCATGTTCCCATGATATTGTGTTGGTGTAGAGCTTAGTTAAATTGCTGTGTTTTATATATGGTGACTATTATATAACGGTAGTGATTATTTTAATATGGAGGAAAGCAGCACGTCTCGCTGAAGTGTTTTGAAGGTTTTGCTATTCAGACGCCAGTGCTTCAACCTAGATGGAGTCGAGACGTTTAAGTGTAGTGGTTGAGGAACTCACCCAGCATAGTGAAGCGTACTTCACGACACCGTGAATCTGAGTAGTTTACATTGTAGGTCTCCCCACGGCTCTCGGTTTGTTAGCAACCTTCCCGAAGGCTTCTAGTTTCTGTCCAGCTCTGGATGTAATGTTGCGAATGTGCCAGGTGAGATTGAGGTCAACAATGACGTCTAAGATTTCCAGCTGTGTGTGTGTGTGTGTGTGTGTGTGTGTGTGTGTGTGTGTGTGTGTGTGTGTGTGTGTGTGTGTGTGTGTGTTGAGCGTCTGCATGTGTGCTTGTGTGTTGTGCGTGTTGTGTGTTTATTTAGCTTATACATGTGCGTGTGTGTATTGTGTGTAAGTGTATATTGTGTATGTATATGTGTGTGTTTGTGTGAATTGTGTTGTCTATGTACGTGTATTTCTTTTCTTATATGTGCGTGCGTGAATGTGGGTGCGCATGCATATATGTTAGCGCGTGCGTGCGTACATGCGTATGTGTATCGTGTGCAGTGTTTAGCACACTTCGTCGTCCACTGCATTGACGTGTCAGTCCACGACAAAACCACCGTATACAGAATCACATCTCCGCTTATCCGGGTGACTGAACCACGTCGACAGAACACAATAGAATATTTGCTCCCTACGCATTTATCAACCTACATATCTAAAATAGATATAATTCTATAATCTTTCCCACACAATCCATAGAACTTCTCGTACACCTATTAACACTGCCTAGCAACAACATACACGGCTGATGTCGATTCCCTCCTCGTCACACCCGGCTGTCTCTCTGTCCGGTCGAGTGGTCTCACTGTCATCTTGACCTTTCCATTCCCGATTCTTTACGTCCGAAAACCGTCGTCGCATTCAACGGCGCCCTTCTGAGGGTGATTTGTTTTTCCAATCGGATTGACGGTGTCCTTTTCTAATGCTTCCTTGCGCAACGGACCTTACATATTTCACTCGGATAGGCATAGAAATATTGCCGATTCTGCTTCTCCTGAAATGCCAACATGTGACAGAACGATCACTAGCGGCGCCCGAAATAGTATTGGCGACTCTGATGCATGACACAATATCACAAGCATCAGTGCGTATCTTCTCTGTACGTATTGTGCGGTGGTCAATATGTGCAGAAAATTGTGCAGGTAATATGTGCCGAAAATTGAGTAGAGTGTGCATCTTTATTACAAACGAGTCTGTCTGTTTGTCTGTTTATCTCTGGACCAATAGCTCCGTTAGTTTTGCATATATAAGGCTGACCATTTTTGTATGCTCAATTGGCGTAGTTCTTAGATTGTTTTCACCCTGGGATGGGGATCTTCGGATCACAATGTCAAAACTGGTGTAGCAGCAGTACAAAGTATGAGTAGCGCTTTATTTCCCATTGGACCTGTTTTGCTATATACATAATACTAAACGGCCGGGTCCAGGGAACTTTGAAACACATGCCCTTTAGCGTTTTGGAATGTTTCCACTTTATGCCAGAGTTACCCTTCGGTGCCCCCCCCCCCCCTAATCCACCCACTGCTTGAACATACCCTCAACGAATCTGAATGGATTGCAATCGGAAGGTTTACGCGAGATTCAAAAATTCATAATTTAGAAGGATGCCGCGAAACATGATAAAAACAACAGTTCCTTCCGATGTAATGATCCGAAATATGAGAGAGGAATGAAGCTGAAAATTAAATTAGAGACCCGTACGCGCACGCACGCGTGTAAGCAAACATGGACGAACGCATACATATTATACGTATCTGTTTACCTGTCTCTTGTACATCCTCCCTCGCGCGTTCGTTCTTCTCCCCATCCTCTTCCTTGTCTCCATCCAACCATACGTCCGTGCGTGCATTCCTCCCTCGCTCCCTCCATTCCCCGATCCCTCCCTCCTTTGTTCATTCTCTCCCATACTTCCTCCCTTCCACTCTCCCTCGCCTCATCCCACCTTCCACCTCTCTACCTCCATTCCTCCCCTTCTCCCGTCCCATCTCCCCATCCCTCCATAGCTCCATTCATACCTCCCTCCCTCTCGATTCCTCCTTTTCTATCACTCTCCTCCCTGTCCCTCCCTACTCTTTCCCCTCGTCCCATCCCTCTATATATCCGTTCTTTCCTCTCTCTCTCTCTCTCTCTCTCTCTCTCTCTCTCTCTCTCTCTCTCTCTCTCTCTCTCTCTCTTTCTCTCTTTCTCTCTTTCTCTCTCTCTCTCTCTCTCTCTCTCTTTCTCTATTTCTCTCACCTTTTCCCATTCCTCCCTCTCTAACTCCCTCATCCCTCCCCCTAGCCCCGTTGGCCACCCCCATCCTTTGCAAAGTACAAAAATATCAGGGTTAGTAAAATTTATGTTGTGTCACTAAATAAAATAAAATAAAATAAAATAAAATAATAGGAATATTACTCACTGAAAATAATAATTATGTTATTGGTAATACATTTTACAGTGAGTGCTCGGGTCAAATAAAAATAATTGAAATTTATCAATTCATTTATATAATTATGTATATATTATGATATCCTCTCGTTGGACACGTCAGCCCGTTGAACATATTGCCGATATCGCCACTGCTGTATGCGTCCTCAACATATTCTGTGCTGATCTCAAGAAGAGTCATTATATAATAATATAATAATATAATAATATAATAATATAATAATATAATAATATAATAATATAATAATATAATAATATAATAATATAATAATATAATAATATAATAATATAATAATATAATAATATAATAATATAATAATATAATAATATAATAATATAATAATATAATAATATAATAATATAATAATATAATAATATAATAATATAATAATATAATAATATAATAATATAATAATATAATAATATAATAATATAATAATATAATAATATAATAATATAATAATATAATAATATAATAATATAATAATATAATAATATAATAATATAATAATATAATAATATAATAATAAAAGCATTTATATAGCGCCATAAATCCAAGTTACCTTGTTCGAAGGCGCTGTTACAAGAAATCATAGAAAGAAACTAAAAGTTAAAAATCATTAAAACATGGCATCAAATATCGAAATAAGTTATCATAAAAATACAGATACTTATAATACAAAATATTTATAATAATAATAATAATACATAATAAATTATTATGAATGTACAAGTACTAAAAGCAGCTCAGAATAATAAATAAATAAGTAAATCCTAAAAACTTCAAACGTCCGTCAATGTTCATGAGTGAAAAGCTCTTTTGAATAAATATGTTTTAAGGAGTCTCTTAAACTGGTATAGTGAATCACATGTTTGCATATTGCGTGGTAGATCATTGTTGTTATACGTATCTTGAAACTTGATGACATGGCATAACTCTGGCGTTGATCATCTGGTGCTGCCAGCGAGAAACGTGTTGTCTGCCTCTTGTATAAACCCTGTGTAAGTCCTACATACTATTTGTGCGATTTCTGATCGCTGATTGTTTGGGAACCAAGGTGCATGCCATCTATGGGGACAGCATTAATATTCCCACATTTATGCAAACACAGTTTTGATGCATTTCCGATATGACACAAAAGAAGCTGAACCAATGAAATGGAATCAATGTGTGTGTACACAACATGTAGTGTTTGAATGAGGAACACCAGCAGGGTATGAACCTGCCACACACAACACTGAACCCTAAACTGTGCTAGTGAAAAAAATGTTTAGATAAACATCTGACAGCGTGTGTACGATTAAAAGAACAGAAAATATGTTTAAACATTAAAAGCTGGTAAAACATTTGAATGAATCGTTGAAATATTAAACTTTGAAAAACAAAAATTGAGAGAGGGAATTAGGATGTGGGCGACACTGGGTATATACCGCCTATAGTACAAGCTAATGTAACTACTAAGGCTCGGCCACCACATCGATTAACACAACATAAAATTGTTTAACCTGTTTAAACATTGATGTAAAAAGTGATGACATTTAAATTAGTTAATAGACATAATATAGCTTTGAAGAAAAACTTTGAAAAAAGAGGGAACGAGGAAGTGGGAGACACTGTGTACATAGCCTGTAGTACAATCTAATGTAACTAGTTCGGCCAGAGATACCTCATCGGTTGCTCCTCATAACGTTCCCTGGCACGGTTGGTCACAATCCTTACTCCCTCACAACTGACCGACTTCCGCCGGAAGTGTTCCTATGGGAGGGAAATACCTGGCCCAAACCCCTGTGCGCCAGACAGGTTGTGACCTCCATAGGATGAGCGTCACTGGTAGCCCCTTCCGCCACGTGCGGTCAGAACACTCAGTTGCAATGAAGGTAGCCATTTTAGTTGCTTATAAACCCATGTCGAGCCTTAGCTGGTGAAATTGTGGTGTCAACTTGTAAGACACGTAAGCTGATATATCTGACATTATTTATGTTATAGCATTACATTAAAACTCTGGCTATATATTTTATTATATCATATGATGCATCAAACATGTTAACATGCATAACTACAATTATTATTTTTGATTAATAGATAGTTATGTTCTATAGGCTAGCGGAAGTTGGGCAACAATATGGCGCACATCGCCGGTGGTTTCTTCTTCATAAAATTAAATAAGGCATTGTTTTTAAACGCAGCTACATAATACAGTACGTTCTAACTCATATTGATATACGAGAATTCATAATTTAAGATAATAAACAGAGGTGGATTAAACATATTAGTTATTTGTTATTTTATTTAAGAAATAAATGCAATGCTTACCTAAGATTTATATCGACGCAAATCAGCAAGTGGATCTATTCATTATCTGCGTAATTATATTCACAGTAGAACCACGCTAACATTTATGCAGAACGATGATAAATAATTTATGTCTTTCGAATGCGTGCTGGTTTGACTAATACAAATTAGCAATATAGAATGTTGACACTGTACCACATGGGCCTGGCAATATATGTAATGTACTACCAACAGTTGCCATTAGAAATACCACAACAACATTACACACATATAGTCTACCTTCGAGCAATTATCTGTAGCAGTCGTCGCTGTGCTTGTGGCGTCTAGTTGTAAATCCCAATGTCTGAAGACTTCCAAACTGCAACATGTGCAACTTCTAAGTTGAGAGCAGCTGTCAAAACCACACTGAGCGTCATCCTCTGCATCGTCCGCTAAATATCGTAGCTATGATACGCGGCACACGACCTCAGACAAACGTGAAGTTGGTCTTGCACTGAAAACCAGGAGAACTGCATTTCGACCCCAACTGCACATGTCAGGTGCAACGCGACAGAGGTGGTGGTGGCTAAATTAAACGCTGTCAATCCATGCGTTTAGGCGTGGAGCCAAGAAGATACCATTGTCGGAGATCGCATGCTAAACCAAGAATGTTCAACGGCAATTGAAGCATTGCATTGTCTGTGTTGAGCTGACAATGAAGCCTGCCTGACGTGTATTACATAAGACAAAGGAAGGTTGCCTTGAATAGTATAAATAGCTTCGCTGTTTGTGTCAAATGTGCAAATACCCATGACCAGTCCGAATTGCTATTTAATGGGAATGAGGGGGTGGAAAAAATAGTGATGGAAGAAATTATGAAGAAATGGGTGAAAAGGGAGAGTGATGAATGGGAAATAGTAGGGGAAGGGGATAGAAGTAATGAGAAAAAAGGGGCACAAGTGGGAGCCGGAGAGGCAGGGGCAGGGGCAGGGGCAGGGGCAGGGGCAGGGGCAGGGGCAGGGGCAGGGGCAGGGGCAGACAGAGACAGTGGAGTGTGCACGTGCATTTGTTTCCATTTGTGCGTGTGAATGATGTGTACCACTCGCCAACGGCCACCTGGCTAATGTGGCCAATGGTTTGAGTTACAGGAAGAATCTACCTCTCAACTACGGACAAACAGCAGCCGGAACTGCTCTTTTTAATCACAAGACAATGGCAATGTTTGTAACAAAATGGTTGCCAACCACAGACACTCATGATGATGAGTTTGCATTGTAGGCCTACTTGTGTTATAAATTACCTTAGCTATGGCAAATCAATTGTTACACAACAAAGTGATGTTCATTGTTCATGTTTTCTTTCCACATGCAACTTTCATTGAGTTCCCTCTTATCAGAGGCCACCTGCCTTACAAGGCCACCTTGGAAGGGTTGGCCTTATATTAGAGGGACTATTATTGCAGTTTGTACCATTAAAATGCATCCCTCATTCTTTTCCACAACTATCAAGAAAATTTAATCGGCTTGAAAGGCTAGTTGGTCCATCTGTGTATGAACAGGTCGCTCGGTCAGTATAACAGACAATCATCTATTAACATATGAATATTGGGTGTCACTTGCAATGGGGCATGGGTGTCCGCAGAGGTCCCGAGAAACATCAACATGTCTTTTTACACATTTATTTGTACATTCATTGTGATATCATATGTACATTTGTTCAACATTAAAAGCAGTGTGACGATATGTGACAGGATCAAGATTGCATAGGAATGCATACATAATTCAAAATATACTTGCCTGCAAGCAATGAATGATAATTATAAATCTACCATATATATATGTAAACACTAGAAATCGGCTCTACTACAACAATGCTCAACATTGGGAAGCACGTGATTCTTATGAAAAATGATATATTAATAGCATTTAAACTCATGTAGACATATACATATTTACAAACAATGTACAATCCTCTGTAAGATGAGTTGATAAATCTGCTCATTTTCACCCGTGTTAAGACTCAGTTACAACATCGTGTAAGAAAGACCATCAAAATATATTACTAAACAAAATACAGCTGCTATTTGCAATCCTGGCTTTTTAAAATAAAGCTACATAAATATCGCAAATTCTCAATGGAAACATTTAATTAGCAGCTGCCTCTCCACATATATTCTACTAAATGCAAAACAATAAGTCACCAATTTTATGCATGACTTACAAAACAAATCTCATTTGGTGTCATTAGAAATTTGTATTATAAACAGCGTTATACTGTGCTATCGAAAATTAAAATAACGACGCATTGCTATCAAATGACATCTCCCAGTGGCATCATTTTCTGGTGAGGCTTGCATGCACACTGCACACTAAAACGAATACGATCAACATATTTGTAATATGTTAACGACTACATTTCATTTATGTCCTGCATAGTTTTTCACTCCACTTGTTAAAACTGAGGTAATAAAATCGGTGTCACGATGACCCTTACTGCATGCGCACATTTGGTGTACATGAACAAGTAGTGACGGTGGTGTGCTTGCTGTGACAGGCATGCTAGAAAATAAAAAAGAAAGTTTCATCACAGATCTCCGAGTTATTCAAGATGTCATGGAACAGAATTATGTAAGAGTATAGGCTGCCAACAGTATATACCCGTATCTCAGCAACTGTTCGAAAGATCTGTAGATGTTTGTCCATTCTGGGACCTGATTCCTGGTTCTAATTATACAAGCCACAGCATGATAAAATGATTACCATGGTCACTTGCTAACTTTGTATTCATCAGATACAGGTGTCATCTATCAAAAATGTTGTCATAATGTGTTAGTGTTGCAGAGATCTGAGTAACAGAAATGGTAATCGACAGCTGTAAAGATCAATATACCACTGTTTCTTGTGATACAACTCCAGGGATGACCACGATTTGTTCAAATATCTAGCATCATCAAAGTTCTACTCTGATGTGAATCTTTGGTCTTGACCACACTTCTTACAGTAAATAAGCCGACGTCCTCACAATCTGACCGTTTGTCTGGTCTGTGGTCCAAGCCACGTAGCACTACCTCAACAACACAGCTGCCTTTTGGAGTGGCGAACCCGATGAATAAATGGACACTCTCAGTGGCACCTACTCTGGAAAATGACAGAAACCTTATGCCACATGATGGACAGAGTTTTTGCACTTGCTCCACCTTACTCATAATAACTTCTCAAGTGCCAATGTCCCACCAACTGTGGGGTCGATCGTCTGCTGAATGATGATCTTTCTCATGTAGTGAGACACGAGACAACTAAGCAATACACATCTCATAAAGTTGAGACATTACGAAGAGAGACATTTGAGCGAGTCTTGCTGGCGACAAGACGTATGTCTCACATTCCAGACATTGTGAACAACGGGTGCTTGAGTAGCTCCTTGGCACTCGGCCGGTCCTTGCCGTCACATTCCAGACAGCGCAACATGACGTCACGGATGGCCGGTGACACGTGATCTGGAATCGGGGGTGGACTTGTTGTCGACGCAATCTGGGGAGGAGAAAAACACAGCAGCTTTGAGAAAGATTTCACATACAATTAATGAAAGTGCACTGACATTTCTAGCAATAATTGCTGCATGGTTGAGTGCTTCCCAGGGAAGTCAAGATGGTGTTTAATTGAACAGGTATGCCAGGGTGTGTAATGCCTATATACGGACTTACTTGAATGCTGGCTTATCACAAATTTATTTTAATATTTCTTTTATTATTAATAACATCTGTATAACTCCTGCCAGCCCGTTCTTAAGCGTTAACACACATTACAAAAGATACACAAAATCATAACGAACGTCTAAGAAAAAGTTATTCTGGTAAATATAATATAAAATTAAGAGAAAAAGATTAGCTATGTTAATTAACTAAAACCTTTATAATAGTTTATAAAATATTTAGATAATTAAATAGTTGCAATACATTAAAATAAAAAAGAAGTAAAATAATTATTGTAACAAATATATTAATTTAAAATAGTAATAATAATTAATACTAAAATATATCTTATTAATTTTTTTTTATTACCTTGTAGATGAGAGCAAGATGGTTTGACATCTCGTTAGCAGCCCAGGGTGCTTTTGTTGAGGCCATCTCTATCATCGTGCATCCAACTCCCCACATGTCACAGCTACGCCCGTAAGACGACCCTTGTAACACCTGTAAACATGTGCAGTGTCCAGTCAGATCATATTTAGTCATTTGACATTTCATTCTCTCAATTCTTATTGATTTCCTTGAATTAACCTACCTATTCATAGTCCATACTTTTTGTGATTAAAAAACAATTATGTGTTTTAACTCAACTAATTTAGCCCATTGTGATTTTCTGTAACCTGAACATTTCAGGGTCAAAATACTTAAATTGTAAACACAGTTTCTGTTTTATTAAATGCAATCAGGTGGGCAATGTATCTTTAATAACATATTTATTCTGCTATCAAGCACATTATATTAATATAAACGAGAAACCTTAGTTTAAGAAGTTGCTTCATGAATAGCGAAAACCTACCTCGGGGGCCATAAATGCGATTGTCCCAAGAAGCTGGCCCTGAAACTCCCCTGCTCCAGTCATGCGTGACGCAAGCCGGGCGGCCGCTCCAAAGTCACCGATGCGTAGTCGCTGACCAGTACTGTCCACCAGTAGGTTAGCACCTGGGGTCAGCAATAAATGTATGTTACTCACAAGTTCAACTGTCAATCAACAGTGAATGTCTGTCATTTTGGATATGGTCTCACAAGTTCAACTGTCAATCAACAGCGAATGTCTGTCACTTGGATATGGTCTCACAAGTTCAACTGTCAATCAACAGCGAATGTCTGTCACTTGGATATGGTCTCACAAGTTCAACTGTCAATCAACAGCGAATGTCTGTCACTTGGATATGGTCTCACAAGCTCAACTGTCAATCAACAGCGAATGTCTGTCACTTGGATATGGTCTCACAAGTTCAACTGTCAATCAACAGTGAATGTCTGTCACTTGGATATGGTCTCACAAGTTCAACTGTCAATCAACAGCGAATGTCAGTCACTTGGATATGGTCTCACATGTTCAACTGTCAATCATCAATTATTGTCAGGGCAAAAATTAACTAGTGCCAAATTGTTAACTTCACCTACCATAAATGTTCGTGCATAATACGCCCCCACTCAAAGAAAATTCTATTAGTCTTAGCACTATGTATAATACGCACCTCGACGTGTGAGTAAGGAATGGAGTGGAAAATAATGCATATTATACAGGTAAATTTACGGTACAACTGGTCAACAAATGTCAGGACACTTGTGGTCAACAGATCTGGTGTTTCACTGCCTCATGCCTCTACAGATGCGGGAGCAGCTAACAGAAGCACTCACCCTTGAGGTCGCGGTGGAGGATGTGGTTCTCGTGTAGATGAGCGAGACCAAGCAGCACCTGCAGTGTGTACTTGGTGATGACTGAGTCGTTGAAGCGGCCGTACATCTCGAGTAGCGAGGACACTGACCCACCTATAGAGGCAGAACAACATGAAAGGTCTCATAACATCTGAGAAGTGACAAGTTTGTTAAGTCAAAAAGCGCAGTGTTGTAAGCGTTGTTTGGTAATGTCAGCAGTTCATTGGGTCATTACATTAGCATTGTTTACATTGTCTTGGCATTGTATTGCATTAATTAATTTTTACCAACGAATTGAGCATCTGGTGTGATTTTATTATTTAGCTGCAATACTATGTAACATAACAATGTATAAATTAGCTATCTAAGTTTTACATTTGACAACATATATCGTTGCTCAAAATCACTTTAGGAAAAGGAGCATTCCAGTTATACAACTGCAGAATTACACAGATATAGTAACTTTTAAAACTTTAATTATTTATGCATACCCTCCATCATTCTACGAATACTAATTTTTAAGGCATTACCGCATATTGATTATAAAAACAAATGAGCTAAAGGCTAAGATACCATCATATATTGTACATTTTGCAAATTACTACCACATATTTGTCAAATCCGCCGACATTTAAAGTCAGCCAAACCCAGCCCAAAATAACCATATTATATGATGATGCCAATTAATGGACAGTTTTTAAAACCTAATTTTATAGAATAATTTTATACAGAACTACAAACCTCACAGTTCACTATTTCAAGTAAAATACATAGAGAAACACAGACCTTAAAAGTATGGCTGAGGTCAACAGGGTCACGATATGCTCAGAGATGCATCCTAAAGTCATTTTCGGTCATCAGCTGATTAAATAACTGAAATAAATAGGTTTTAATCTTCCAGCCTGGGCAACATGTTATACACTTGTAGGGTGGAAAATAGTGTGCCACACGTACCTGGCATCCACTCGACAAACATGAAGAAGTGGCACGTCTGTCGAGTCGCTCCGAGTATCCGCACGATGTTGGGGTGGTTCAGCTTCGCCATCATCTGTATCTCCTCCTCCACTGCCTCCACCACCTTCCGTTGCTCCGAGATCGTGTTCCGACAGAACGGGATCTGTGAATACCGACACAGGGTCACACTCAGACTCACACCAAATGGGTAACAAGTATAATGTTCTGGTTTGATCAAAACTTTTCTGACAAAATATGTTATTTTTCATCACTCATCTGATATAAATAAAGTCCGATGAAATATGACACTTGTCTTGCAAAATCATATTCCTTTTGACACAGCATGGAAAACTTGGCAATGTGTGAATATTAAATAAAGGTAAATTCTTTTAAAATTATATCAATATAAAAGGATAAATCTGGGAATATAGAAATTTGATAATAATTGTGTTTAACAATGACATCTTTGAACACAACTGGTCTTCGTCTTCAAGACGATTTGACACGTGCACTTGGCAAATCCTTCATTTAATAAATGCATTCCATGCAACTTTAAATTAGTTTATCGACATACTTTTCACAAATGGTTAAATGACCCATTTCATTCAGACTTGGACGATGAGCAAATGACAATCTGGGTGTTAGAATAATGGTGATACTTATATACAGCGTATCGCATATGCACTTAAACACTGTGAGAAGGAAGGCGACCAGCAGCCCCTCATACCTGTTTCACGGCCATGAGTGTGCCTGTCTTGACGTCTCGGGCCTGGTAGCAAGTGCTGAACGCCCCCGTGCCAATCATGAACCCACGTATCCAATCCTCGCCCTCCAGATAGCGATTGGGAGCTTGGCCGTCTGAAGTGTCCTGAATCCACACATCAAAGTAGGTATGACTCCGAAGTGCCCAAAACATTGACAAATTTTGAACTAAAGTCTTGTACGTTTATTATTCCAATACCTCATTTTTTTTACTACTACTCAGCAGTTTTTTATTTAACTGCTGAAAATAAAGCAAATTTAGTAAACGTTTGAGGAAATGTGTTTAAAGATTGCAGTACGGGCAAAATAAATGTGAAATACAACCAGACATTCAATATTTTATTAGTTTTAGATTTATCGTGGAAAATAGACCAGATGTTGAAAGATGAGATCACAGCTTCCAAATACAGCTTTCAAAATTCACATAATTTATTGGACAGCTATTTTTAGCTCGCATGCAGAATAGGCCTGAACAACTTATTACTTATGTAGTGGGGAGCGGTGGTCGAGCGGTGGAGCGCAGGACTGTCAATCGAGGGGACGATGGTTCTATCCCACCTACCGCCATTTCGAAACTTAGGCAATTTCGTTCACCCCACATTTGCCTGTACCTTTCGGAAGAGACACCAAAAGCCGGTGGTCCCGTCTATCTGGTGCCTATGCCAAGGGAAGTAAAAGATCCCACACGGGGGTAAATGTGTAACCTGTAGTGGACTCACTAATTCTAGAGAAGGATAACTCCTGCATTAGCCCAAGTTTGGAGGAAACCACCTAAGAACCCAACGACTTGTCACATGTCACCAATCCTGTGCCACTGTCACACGTCCTACCTCGTTCTGTAGGCGGATGATGAGTTCCTCGTCACGGTTGACCTGCGACAGCCCCGGCACGAAGGGCAGGGTGCTCTGTTGGGCGGAGGACTGCTCCAGGGCGGCCACTAGAGCCTTGGCCTCCTCCAGCTCCACCTCCTCCTTGCAGCGACACGACGCCGCTGAAATATGTTCCCTTGTCAATTTCTAGTTACAGATTGTTTACGGTTCTAGAAACCTGCTGCTTTGTATTCTACTGTATGGTAAATATAATAATAATAAAATACTTATATAGCGCCAGATCAATTAAAAATTACTTTCGGGCACTTTATAAATAAATGCACATATATAAAGAACGTTTTAAGAAATACACGCATAAAATATACCTAAACTACAGTAACTAAAACATTTTAAAATATAGATAATTAGGAAAAAGAATTCTTTAATCATATAAATTTTATATATAGTTATTTTAGCAAAATGACTAACCAGAAAACAAAAACTAGTAAAATAAGATCATCTGATAAAAAGTTGAAAGTGTCCTTGTTAGTGAAATGATAAAAACGCTTGTTTAAACAGATGATTTTTTAGAAGATGTACGTGCAAATGTAGAGACGTTAATTGTTTATATAGCTCTTTTAGGTTTACGTTATGTTAATGTAATCATACATCTCTTGTAAGCTTCACAACATGTGTGTAAATATTACAACATGTGTATTCAATATTGTTGTGTTTCATGTATTTTAGTATATATTTTTTTAAATACTGACAATGCTTAGACAAATAAATCAATAACTAAATCTGTATAACATGTTCCGATTTTACAGCACTATTTCAAAACGAAACAATAAAATATCTTAAAACTGTATTTGTTACACTTCAGGCTGAAGTGTAACAAATACAGTTTTAAGATATTCTATACAGTCCATGCCTGTCTCTCTACTTACCTGGTCGGTCTCTGTGTTTGGGCGAGTCGTCTGGCGAGAACGGTGTTACTTCGGTCTTGAACGAGACGTCGACATCGCTATCGTCAAGACCAGAGGGAGACAGTGTCAAGTCAGAGAGATCCTCAGTCAGCAGCATGGCAGGACTGCTGCTGGCGTTGGCGTGTATAGAGGAGGTCGAGTGACTACTCTCCTCGTCTGCTGAACACTCCTCAGTGATTGGACTGAACAGGGTCGGCTCAACCACACACGGGAAGCTTCGACCAGGCATCACTGTTGAAAAAACATTGGTGGATTGAGTTTAGGATTTTTCAAGAAAAATGCGTGAGAAAATGAAGTCTAATTTGCCTACTTACTTCCACCAGAGTTAATTGGAAAGCTGTTGTAAAAATGTAATCATAGCAAGAGTTTCAGTTTGACCAGTTAATATAAATCATTACATATATAATTGTGTGTGTGTGTGTGTGTGTGTGTGTGTGTGTGCGCGCGCGCGTGCGTGTGTGTGAAAACACCTTCACTAGTCTATGATAACAATCATTACACATACTTTCTGATTAAAACACGAATTACATATGTGTATGTAATTAACATAGGAAGAGAGAGAGCGAGAGTGAGAGAGTGAGAGAGAGAGAGATATTTTGAGTTGGAATTAATAAAACTGACAAAGATTCTTGATCTCAAAAGCATCACTATGTTGAGAAATCATTACCTGCTTGACGATCTTGGCCACAAGCTCCACCGAAAGCAAACTCTGCACCGAAATCCACAGGGCGAGTAGGTTGGCTGGTAGATGGCGTCACAGGCAATGAACACGCGCCTGTCTCCTCGCTGTTTCTTGAAGAGTCCAGCTCTCCGATCTGACGAGGGGTGCTTGTGTTCTCTTCACTGTTTGATGTGGTGTCACCTTCAGGAATATCTACACACGTGTCGACATGATTTATGTCAGTGTCACTAGGCGGTTTGACTACGGAATCATTTCCACTTGTACTCTCGTCGATGCCATCAGTCAGATCGATCGAGTCCGTTGATAATGGCCGCCTCGATCGAACCATCGGTGGCGACCGGTGCCGCACGCCGCTGACGCGATCGCGTGCGGTGTTTGTGCTGAGCGACTCGCGTTGACTCGACACGCGCCACCGGCGCAGTTTCGTCTTCATCTTGCGTTGATTCGGTGAGTTCGGCGGCGCAACGGGCATCGCCAACTGACTGGCGGACTTCGGCACACACAGAGACTGCTGCGGCGACAACGTCACCGACACGGGTGACGTGCTGCGTGGCGTCGAACACGTGCTCGTCGATGGCGTCAGGAACATCTGTTCATCCCCGTCCAGCGCTTGACCGGCATCGTCCAGCTGAACCTGCTGGACGCGATAATTGTCCTCGGCGATGCACACAAGTTTTCGCTTCATGTGCACTTGGATCATCGTCTGGAGATCGTTGAGTAAGTTGATGATCTCGCGAAACACCCCCGCCTCGTTCACCTGCATTTTCGACAGGACGTAGAAGACGCGCCGTGCCATCCGTGCGACCTTCGCGTGGCCGTGCTGAAGGAACGGCTTGATGAAGTTCAGGATCGACATCACCCGGGCGTAGTGACGTTTGTCGTTCGCGTCGCCGTCGTCATCGCGACGACTGACGATGATGAATTCATCGGGGTATTCCTCGATGAATCGGTCGAGGACGTACAGACGTCCCAGAAGCCACTGCCACTGCGAGCCGTCCTCCGGCAGCGTCGTGTTGACACAGCGCAAGATGTACGAAAGTCCGCCAATTCCCAGGGTTCCTAGAGGGATCATCGATTATGTGATAACAACACCCCAATAAACAGCTGCTGTGAATCCGTCATTCTAAAAATTTATATTAATTAACAAATGATAACAATTGATATTTTTTATCGTGAATATTGTAATAAAGACAACATCCTTGCTCATGATATAGCAGGGGAAACAAATGGCATTTAGCGTTTCACAAGCAGAGTTAAAAATTAATTCCATCATTTCTAAATATGGATTTAAACCTTGATCTTCTCAATTTACAATTTTGGTACTTTAATCAACAGCCCACAGCACCTCAGTGTGACTGAAAACATATGTATTCAGCAGTTACCTGGATTGAGTATTTCCGTTCCAATAGCCAGTTCCCCATCACAGCCTTTGACAAGCTCCTGCAGTGCTGATATGGAGAGTTGACTGGTCCTCCTGAAAGTGGAAAAATGCAGAGATGAGTTACGCATTAGTATCAAAACGTATAAGAACAATTGTTAAAGTTACTCCACATGGCTGACGTTATTACAGATTTTTTCACTCAAAACATTGGCGTTACGCTGTAGGCCAGAAAGAAACAACTACACACAGAAAACAAATGATATCCCAATGATGTCATTCATGAACCATTGTTATTTAATGCAATCTAAATTGTCTATGTTACAACACATTCAAAACATTTTATGTGTTAAAGTCAACATTGTAACAAAACGCTGTATATGCTGAAAACTGTATGCAACAATTGTAACAATGACATATGTATTTAGTAAAGGTTTGACTCTTAATTTAGCA